>CAUYTI010040468.1:0-51988 GCA_963575145.1 Galago senegalensis
GATTAAACTACATTTCAGTTATGCTGTGTAGAAAAACACTTATATGCTTTGAATGTAACTAAGGAGTTTAGTAATTATTTACTGCTAAAATCCCACTGGAATCTCCAGTTTAAGTAATTTAAAGCTCTTGGTGAGTAAACATTTGTTTCGAGTCATGAAACACTTGTTTTTTTCTGAATAATAGGTAAAGTGTTCATGTTCTTTCTTTTCCAGTAAAACGGGAATAAAGATCCATCAGTTCTCAAAAAAAAAGAAAAAGAAAGAAACAGAATTTTCCTTTATAAATTTGGGAAGTATGTAGATGTGAAGGTGTCCTCTCTCAACATGCAGAACCAATGCTATTTATGTACCTTGGATATTGTTAATCTCTTACTTACAGTTACAAACTCCTCCAGAAATATTTAATGCTTATTATAAGGCATCTATTACATACCTGTCACTATTCTAAACATGTTCCTTTCACTCAAATTTTGAAACAACCTCATGATTAATGAAGACTTTCAAGTGTTTACCTGGACAAAAGAGCCTAAAGAAGTCAATATACTCAACTACGTCAATGACAAAAACTGAAAGAAATAACCAAAGCAAAAGTGGCTCAAATAGGACTCCCTGATGTAGAAGAGAAATATGCAATGTACTGAGAGACTAAAATGAAAGTTAATAGACAAGGGAGTTACTTTCATTTTCTTGTTATTGCATGAGCACCATTAAATTTTATAAAAATCATTCTTATAATCCTTGAGCAGATCATATGAAGAACACTTCATAAACATTGAAATAAGAAAATTATATGTCAAATCAGACATGAGTAATAAGGAAAAAGAGAAGACTTTCACAGAGAAGATTCTGAGCCAGAATCTTAACATTTTAGAAGAATTAATTGGATGTAAGTCATAAAAGATATATTTACTTTCAGAAAGTTCAATGTTTCTAGTGCATCAGTAAATTATCAACACTTTTTTTTTTTAGAGAGACAAAGTCTCACTTTGTCACCCTCAGTAGAGTGCTGTGGCATCACAGCTCACAGCAACCTCCAGCTCCTGGGCTTAGGCAATTATCTTGCCTCAGTCTCCTAAATAGCTGGGACTACAGGAGCCTGCTATAATTTCCAGCTATTCTTTTGTTGCAGTTTGGCTGGAGCTGGGTTTGAACTTACCACCCTTGGTATATGGGCCATCACCCTACTCATTGAGCCAGAGGCACTGCCCTCAACACTTTTTAAAATAACTTTTTTCCCTAATTTTTTTTCTTTAAAATGTGGCATGCAGCCATATTCACAGAAACATAATTACTTACTCTCTAATTCTGTTGCGCCTAAAGACTTTTCTTAGAGTGATATATTTCTATATTTTCTTACATGTAAATAAAAAAGTTTGTTTCACAAATCAGGGAGGTTGCATATTCAAAGAAAAATGTTGGATAGAATATTATAAATCATCATTTGGGGTTCAGAAATGTATGGCTTTTTATTATATTAGATAATCTTGATTATAACTCCCATAGCAACAATGTAAGTGAAAAAAATAAGAAAAATTTAACCTATTGGAACATTATACTCCAAATTATTTGAAATTTAAAGTAGCTAGGAAAGTGGATTATGAGAGATGTTATTTTACTAGGTAACCCAATATCCATTGTTACTACCCTTTATCTACAACATTGAGTAATATGAGATAGGTTAATGTTGGTGGCAAAATAATACCTCATTCAATCTACAACACTCAACACATTTAAAACATTTTTTAATTGAATGAAACTAATTGAGTTCACATATAATCTCAAAAAAATTCAAAATCTAGTGTATTTTATTAGAGTAACGTGTAATTAGTAAAGTGATTTGCTTCTAAAACTGTAATTTGTTTTTCTTTCTTACCAAAATGGAGAAAAGTATGCCTATAGACATACTTCCATGCATCAGTTACAATACTTATTATGTGTCAACCACAAGGCTCATCTCTGCTTCATACCTTTTACATTTCACTGTTTTTAATTTCTGAAAAAGTACATGAATATTGCCTAACAATATACAAAGATCTCTAATAGTTCTGATATAGGAACAATTAACCACTTATTTTCGCATAAACACTAGAAATAAAAGCATAACATTACTGCATTGTGAGTTAAATTACATCAATATCTGCTTGTTGAAAATGAAAAAGCAGGCTCGGCACCTATAGCTCAACCAGCTAAGGCGCCAGCCACGTACACCTAAGGTGGCGGGTTCGAATCCCCAGCCCGGACCCGCCAAACAATGATGGCTGCAACCAAAAAATAGCCAGGTGTTGTGGCGGGTGCCTGTGGTCCCAGCTACTTGGGAGGCTGAGGCAGGAGACTCGCTAGAGCCCAGGAGTTGGAGGTTGCTGTGAGCTGTAATGCCACGGCACTCTACCCAGGGGGACATCTTGAGGCTCTGTCTCAAAAAAAAAAAAAAAAAAAAGTTCAAATTATGAATTGCAGAAATGTTCATATACTTTGGATTTAGGAATGAGGCTTGTGATGACCTTCAAATTGTAGATATAATTTTTGTATATATACCTTATACAGTAGAACCTCTGTAAGTTGACCACCCGAGGGACTGTAACAAAGTGGTCAGCACACAGAGGTGGCCAACATAAGGAACTAGGCCTAATGTACTGACACATACATGTGGTGCATGTCTGGGCTATAAAAATAATGTCAACTCAAGAAGGTGGTAAATGTATAGAAGTGGTCAACTATGGAGAGCCCATTGTATACTAGAACTTTCTCATCCTAATAACTAAAACAGAAAGAAGGCATGGACCATGGGTTAGGAGGTATAAGTTCAATTATATCTCTACTAGTTTCTGTAGCCTTGGAAAAGTAACTTTTCTGAGTCCTATTTCTCCATCTAAAAACTACAGTATTCAACTAAATGTTCCAATTATTTTGAGGCACTAATAGAGACCTCTCATATTCATGAATGTGCATCAGTCTCAAGGTTTCATTTAATGACTAAAGTTTATCTCACCAGGATTATATCTGGATCACTGTTGCTGGTTTCAACTTCAATCAGTGTTTTACATTTCTGTGCAGGGTTTAGAACCTGCTTCTTTTCCATTTCCCAGGAAGGGGCCTACAGCAAGAAATTTACAAAAGATATACAAGAATTATATTAATCAGTGACACCCATTAAAACACTTTCACTTGTTAGTTCACTCAGCCTCTATTTACTACTGACTTCTACACGATATACAGTGAATATTCAATTTATGATCATTGCCCTCAAGAGGTATATAATTTAGATAAGCACACGTAGAACTTTGATAAGAGTACACAACAATACTAAAGAATGTCACAAGCCAAATTAAGTATGAACGAGTAATATGGGGGACACAACTGTGAATCAAAAGGCCTGCAGTAATTTTGCAAAGGATCTGCATGAATTGCCATCCACATACTGGGAACATCTCCTATGGATAAGAACACTGTTCTTAAAACTTACATACATGTTGCTGTGGGGAACTAAGACATACATACATTTTGAAATACCTATTAGGGGTTTCTCTTTATATTATACAGTTAATAATCAATAGATAGTTGCCAGATCTAGTAGTATGTGGCATGTCTGCAGTTACTTTTTGATACTGAAAAAGTATTTTCCTACTTGAAAAGGTGGGAAAACACTGGAGTGGAAAACTTAGGATGCAGGAAAAGGTCTCCCATAAGTGTCCCATAACTGGAACAACTAGAGCTAGACCCTTACCTTCCCCAAGGCAGGGGCTGTGTTTGTGAATATCTGAGTCCCCAGCACCTTGCCCAAAGTAACTGTTTACTACATTTAGTGAGTGAAATGAATTAGCACAAGACAGTGAAAGAAAATTCAAAGAAATTAAAAAGGTCCAGATATAAAAAACAGTAAACACTTTATTTTTATTATGATCCCTATTTTTAAGAAATGGTGTGGGAGGAATTCTTTAAGATAAGAAAAAGGCAAGGGTTTGATGAAAACAATTTTTTAGGAAGAACAATAAGCCAATTAATTAGTTGCATTAGTAGAGCTAAACTGTGCTACATATAAACTAAAATATTAACGAATTCCAAAGCTTTTTTTTAAATCAAGCTTTTGAAACACATGATAAGATTTACTTGAAGCATATCTGCCTCCCCAATTCCATGCTGCCTAGGCTAATATGAAAATTAATTATGTTTCCTGAATCTCTTGTGTTTGGTAATGGTAACGTCTAATATGTTTATTGGATAGAAGATTAGAAATAATCCTCAAGTAATCAAAAGTTATTTCAACTGCAGTTTAAAACCTAATTAAATTCATTTTTTCAAGTGCTTATAAAGAATTTCACAGTCTCTTGATTTATCCACCTTACTTCTAGATTTTCTGAAACAGAGACTGCCTTCTGGAGTGAAATTAGCTTACCTTTCCAAGAGCTCACATACAACCTGTCTCCATTTCCTCGTCTCCCACTTGCTGATCAATCCTTTCTAATTTGGTTTCTACCTTCTTTATGCCAACTACAATACATTCTTCCTGGGATTATCCCTATTATTCCTAAATCATTAAATCAATGGGACATTTTTTGGGCCTCTGGCCACCTGAGTTGGCCTTTCAATAGAATTTAGCCTTTTGACTGCATCTCTTCAAATTATCTTCCCCCTCCTTGGGAAATTTGATACCACGCATAATGATATGACAAACTCCTGGTTTCTCTTCTTAATAATATGGTAATTCCTCACAATCATCTGTGCGTAACTGTACTCTAGTAGCCATAAAACGCTAAAATTCCTCAAGTTTCTATCTGGTCCTTTTTTTTCTTACCCTTCAACTACACTGATCATGAGCTATGCAAAGACCTCACAAGTCTGTGATATTTAAACCTCACCTCTGAAATCCATACTTATATGTGACTTCTTACTTGGCACATCCTTGGAAGTCTTACAGTACAGAAGCTCAATATACACTATGTCCACAGTATCAGTCACCTTCTATCACTTGCTATTTCAATGACTAGAATCACCATCTAACAATGTGAAAGAGCTTGGAACTTCTGTAGTCATTCTGGCCATTTCCTTCTGTGTTACCCTCTATATTCAATGTAGACTGTCCCCAAGATGGGGCAGTGTCACCTTCTCCACCATCATCATCTGGGCCTAAAGTGACTTCTCCCATAGACCATTGTCACAGCCTCCTAACTGCTCTGCCTATATTCACTCTTGTTAACTATAACTATTAAGCAGATAGCCACCACTGATTGTCAGTCCTAGGGGAGGACTCTAAACACTTCTACTTATTCTGTGTTAGTATTGGAGTTGCCAAGGGAAACACAGTAGGTGGAACAAGGCTTTACTTATATAGTGAAGAGATGGAGCAAGACCAGCCTCAGCAGTGAGCATCAGTCCCTCATGTCCTGCAGGTCCTCCCCACAACCACCAGTGGAGGGCAACCAGCTATACATACCCCTTTCATGCTGTAGAAGGACATGACATCATCTCCTGCCCAAAGAGGATATGGAAGTGGGCTCCACTAGATGCAGGTGACACACATGCTTAACAAAGGAACACACACACTGCACATGCACCAGAAAAAAATATTCCCACATGGAAATGATAAGCCCAGCACAGGCTATAGGGGCTCTCTAACTCTAGGTAAGAAAGGCTACCAGGCCCAAAGCCTATTCTTATGTGGACAATTGGGAATCAGACGACTATATGCATGAGAATGTCTTTCCCAACAACTCTGCTTTCAAACTCAGGCAAGGCAGTCTGTACCAAAGGAAAATCCCATCATGCCACCCCCCTGCTTGAAACTCTCTGATGTTTTCCCATTGCTTTTAGGATAAACGCAAAGCCTCTCAATCAAGACTTACAGGCTCTGTCCTGCTCCTGTCATATCACAGTCCCTTCCGTCTCTCTGCTCTGCCATAACTGAATTATCTTTTTAAAGTCTTTGACTTCACCCTGTTTCCTCTATGGCAAATTCTGTTTGCATTCCTTGGACATGCTTTTCCTCCTTTCTTACTTATTAAATCAGAATCCAATCATAAAAACTTCATTATCATTTTTTTCTAAGAAGACGTCCCAGTCCTACCAAACAGAGTCAAATCCCATATTATAAATACTTTGCTGTGGCACTGCCACAGCAGCAAATTCCATCTGTCTGTGTTATTATTGAGGTTCTGTCTGTCTCTATTGCTGGACTCAAAACTTCACTGTAGGCAAGAACCACATGTAGTTTTTCTTACGGTTGAAGCCCCTATAGCAGGTACATTGAGCTGCACATATTAAAATTACAAATTCATACACAGACGCAGATATATATGTACGTATATATGTCCACATATATATGTTATATTTAGAGTATGTGTGTAGCTTACATATTTTATATATGTATATATACATACTTACATGCATATATGCTATAGGAAGTGAGATCTATATTTAAAGTCTAAAATGTGTTGTTCTAACACTTCAACACTCTCAACTTCTTAATGGATTCTATGTCTTTAGAGCATGTAACATATCTATTCAATAAACCAACAAAGCTCAAATTTTTGAAATGTCATAGTTAATAAGTTTTTCTGGAATTCAGAGTTAAATTATAAAGTAATGAAAACTAAAGAAAGAACATCAATGACCAATAGAAAAGGGCAATACTGCCCGGAGGTGCAGAGAGGCCAATAAAGACTTGCAGCCAATTTCAGCACAGTATTCAATTCCCCTGCAAGCCTTTGTCTCAGTTTTTCTCACCTCCTTGGCGAGAGTGACTCACTTCCAACTCTCTTTAGAAGTGCTCTGAGCTTTCTCTTTGTTCTTCCTAAATAAAATCTCTTTGTTTTTCTACCCTGAAACTTGTGTGGGTGACTTTTACTTTTTATCCACACTGCCTGTGATGCTCCAGTCTTATTTTCACTTTCCATTCACTTTGCTTTCAGTTACCGCTGTGCCTCAGTTGAATGTTCTAGCTCAGCTGAATAATCGAACCAGAACAACTGGGTTTGGGGAACCAGGACCCCCAAGCCCCAACAAATATAAGATGTAAAGTGGAAGTTAGCAAGATGATGTCTATAATCTCTCAGTACCAAATCTGGCACAGGGTAAATGTCCACTGAGTTGCAGTATTATTATAAATTGACCCTAAGGGAAAATTTTCAAAAAAAATCAAATGCTAACATTGGAAGAATGAATGTGTTTGATTCTTTTGAAAGAAACAAATTCACTTAAATATACAGAAATTGTGGAGTGGTATTTTTGTTAAAATTAGTCTCAACACTTAGTTGTTTATCCCACTCTGACTCCAGGGGTAACAAGATGTGTGATTTAGCTAAGCATGTTTCCTATAAAGCAGGCATCCTCAAACTATGGCCCACAGGCCACATGCAGCCCGCCTAGGACATTTATCCAGCCCACAAGGTGTTTTTGCCACCACTGCCTGTCCTGCTTAGCAGCCAACTCGTCCCGGGGCCTGCAGTCCGGCCCTCCAACGGTCAGAGGGACAGTGAACTGGCCCCCTGTTTAAAAAGTTTGAGAACCCCTGCTATAAAGCATTGAATGCAAAATCCTAAAGATTAAAGGTTTATCCTATGTGAATGTTTCTCTCTTAAATACAGATTTCAAATCTTTTCCCACCAGGCCAATTCCTTGTACTGGGTGAAGTCTCCAGACACTGTGCTGATGTTGGCAATCTAACTTTTCTTTCAAAACAGAAAATACAGAAAAAAAAAAATGGGACCTTATCCAGGAAACATGGATTGCAATGTATATTCTATAATTAGAGTGCTTTAAAATGGTGAAAGTAAAGCAAAACCTTGACCAAGTGCTATTCTCAGAACAAACGAATCATTATATATTGTGTGAATATGAAAAAGAAATACCTGGGATCTATCAGTTAGTTTGACATTCTCTGGCAGAGCTGCCGGATGTATCTGCTGCTGTTGAAGTTTTATTTTCTTCTGCACAGACTTCTTCCCAATTTTAGTCTCAGAAAAATATTCTACATCAGAGTCTGTCTTTTCTGTGGTTCTTTTTTCACCTCTGTGGCTGATGGAGACCTCAGAGGATGCAAGAGTTTCATGCTGCCAGTCATCATCCAAAAGCCTAATAGTCTGAGTTTTGGTATTTCCCTTAAAAAAACAAAGAACACATTTTTATTTGTTGGTAGCCAATTGATTTATAATTACTGTTTCCCTCATAACCTTATCATTTTAGGTGGTATTTTTTTTTTTTTTTGAGACAGAGTCTCACTTTATCACCCTCAGTAGAGTGCCGTGGCGTCACACAGCTCACAGCAACCTCCAACTCCTGGGCTTGGGCGTCTCTTGCCTCAGCCTCCCAAGTAGCTGAGACTACAGGCACCCATCACAACACCCGGCTATTCTTTGTTGTTGTTGTTGCAGTTTGGCTGGGGCTGGGTTTGAATCCACCACCCTCGGTATATGGGGCCAGCGCCCTACTCACTGAGCCACAGGCACCGCCCGTTAGGTGCTATTTCTTACTACTAATATAAAAAGTTTAAAAATCAAGCTTTGAAAATCCACTTTAGTGAAGGTATACTGCTGTAATGGCTCATTAAGAATGTGATTCAGAAAAAAGGCTGCAAAGCTAGGCTGAGTCACAAAGTCTGATTTTGAAGATGCAGATGTCCCTAAATTGAGAACATATTGTGCATCCAGACTTCCTCTTATACAGGTTTACTTGCCTTTGGCTGCCTGATGCAAACAAGGCCAGTCCCCATCCCTATCATCCCTATTCTCATCTCACATCCTGTTTCTTGCCCCTTGATGGCTGCTACTTTAACCAATGAAAGATATATTTGCTAGGAGATCTAGAATATGTGTGCCTGCTTGTTAGCTCCTATTCTCTTTTGTAAGACACCAAAAGTAACGATTAGAAGGAGAGGAGCTTAGCAGAGCACTGAGTGACACTCTAATATTCTGAAGTATATCATTATCCACCACGGCCCTAATGTCTACTGGTCAAGAAACCAGTACACTTACTCCTCAGTGCTCCTAAGGGCTGAAAAACTGCCTAGTTCCCTTTTTCTTCACATAAAGCACTATCATTTTGTAAAGTTATGCTAGATGAATACACTAGTTCATGGTTAGGCAGAATCATAAGGCATAAGATTATATTTTTATTGCAGAGGCCTTATAATAACATGTTTATAATCTACCTATGGCAAGTTACTTGCAGAGGAATTTTACTGTTCTCCACTCCCAAGAATCCCTTTCCTCATCTTCCTCTCAGACTCTGGTAAGATAAGGTATCATACGATGGGTAGATCCTGAGCCTGGTTCTGCAATTCAGTTACATAGTGATCTTAGGTACATTACTACGAAAGGAGAGAGCTGGATTACAAGATTGTACCGCTCCTAGTTATTACTGAGTTCATGGATCCCTGATTTCTTGAAGTAGTAGTGTAAGGTACAAATAAAGAAAACACACACTAAAAAGACACTCTGGAGACAGATGTTCCAATATTTACAGTGAACAGTAAAGAAATGCCAAATATAAAAAATATATTATGTCCATCTATCAGAAATCTATTTATGTAAAGGTTGGCTGGGGGTTATTGATGCCAACATCTGCCTTTTAAAAAATGTGAATAATTAAAATTACCAAGAGTTCCATATTTGTGTGTAAGACTGATGTAACTCTAAACATTAACTCTAAATACTAAAAAATGTTCCCCTCTAAATTTTAAATTCTAGATAATAGACATTTGAAAGATATCATATGACATTTAGCAAACACAAGAAACAATGTAGGAATTACATGTATAATGTATTATTAGCCAAATATATATCCATAGATTGAAAATAAATCTCTTTTTACATCATGTATACATTATCTCTATGTATGTATATAAATGTGTATACACAGAAAATATTCTAAAAAAATGCACTGAAGTATTTAAAATGGTCTTTGTGCACAGGCAGTAAGGTAATCAGTGGCTTATATTGTTTATATTTTATTTTCTGTGTTCCCTAATAAACACGTATTGCTCTAACGAGACCCTTATATACCATGATGACATTTAGCCCTTGATAAGGCTTATCCTTCACATGGAACACAAGATACAAATGGCTCAAACCTGTATTAGTTACTCACCTTAGGTGCTGAAGTTAGGCTGGTGGATGTGAACTCAGTGATTTTATCCATTGGTATAAATTGAGGCTTTTGTGGGAAAACAAATCATTAAGGCAATTATAAATAAAAATAACTTCTAATTGGCATATTAAAATAATTTAGTATTTTTCAGTTAAGAAGTGTCCTCAGGATAGCACTTCCTCACCAACGTTTTTTCAAGGAATCCATGGAAGTTTGGATATACTGCAGTGATGTTCTGATGAGTAGCGGCTGGACAGTGCAAAAGACTCCAACAGTTGAACCACTGCTATTACTTTCATGTTTATCTTTCTAGAGATTTGTTTATATATCATACACAAGCATACATATGTAGTGTGTCTCTATTTATACAGTCCTCCCACTTTTTGTAGCATTACAGAGGTGTCTTAAGAGAAATTTCAGGGCACTATTATGTCAAAACTTTTCCCATTACTAACCTCCACAGTCCTTGCCTCCCATTTTTCAAGACCTGCTATTCCCATCTGCAAGGCCCAGAGTGTGGAATGAACCCTGACCTTTGGCTGCAGCTCTGTTTAGTTCAGAGCTCTGGGTGTGAGCTTCAGTGGACTCTTGGAGAGAAAATGGCCCTGTGTCCCTAATCCACTGAGAACCCAGTCAAATCTACTATTCTTCAGGCTCATGTTCATGTTCCCATGCTTCTGTATTTACTTGGACTGGAATGACCTTTCCTACCTTGTCTATTCCATTCGTCCTTCAAGTTTGGGTACAAATACTATCCACTCTGAAAGCCGTCTCCCAAGTTCCCAGGACAGAATTAACTGCTTTATCTTCTAGGCTTCTGAGGCATTGTTTCTCTTAACATGTTTATAGAAATAATATATTCACAGAGGAAAACATACATTTTAACAGTGTATTAAAAAGAAATCTCACTACTTCGTTCTTCATATGCCCAGTTCATATTCTATGAACATGTAACCATTGCTATTATTTTCATGTTTATCTTTCCCGAGATTTGTTTATATATCATACACAAGCATACATATGTATTGTGTCTCTTCTTACACACAGTCTGTATCCTGCTTTTTCATTTACGAATATATCCTAGAAATCTTTTTCTCTTAGTACATAAAGAGCTTCCTTATTGCCTTTTCACCTGCACTATATTCCAATATATTGTTGCACAAAAATTTAACCAGACCTGCTGACATTTAGATCTTCTCAATATTTTATTATACAAACAACTGTGCAGTGGACGTTATAAGTAATTTCATATTCGAGTAAATATGTGTATATAATCAATGTCTTATAAAGTGAAATATCTAGGTCAGAAGGTATGTGTATTTACAATTTCAATAGACAGTGCTAAGTTTCCTCCACCAGGCTTTTTGGTGGCCCAGCATACAGTCATTACTGTGAAAATTCCAAGACATCTAGAAAAAAAGTATATTCTCTATTTTCAGAGTGCAGAGCTTGGTATCTATCAATATATACATTATCAGTAGTAGTAGTTTAGGTATTCCTAGGTTGAGTACAAATTAGAATTTCCTATTATTAGTATGTTTATCTCTTTTTTTCATGTGTCACTTGTAGATTTTGTTTTGGGAAACCGGACACATTAGCTGATGTGAGGTATTTGTAATTGATGGTCTTCACTGTGAAGGAAGCTTTTCACTTAATGAAGTCCCCTTCTTCATACTGCCTAATATTTTTCCCTTTGGATTTCATTATGATATTAGGCTAGCCCTCTAATTTCTTTGTGTGCATTTGTCTAAAGTAAAATAACATTTTCAACCTTTCTGAATTACCATTGTAGATGAACGTCTTGTAGACAGCACAGGCCTGGTCTTTGCTTTGCAATACTCCCGAGGTTTTTTATCCTTTATTAAGGTAAGCTCCAGTCATATTAAATTTCTTGATTTCATATATATGTTTGGTATTAGTTTCCTCATATAGAGGGACCATGAGGATATTTCCTGAGCTTTTTGTTGTTTTCAAAACTGTTTATCCATAGCTTTTTTATGTGAAGAATACTTCAGTGAATATAGAATTCTTGGTTTACTTTTCCTTTACTTGAGCATCTTACACTTCTTACTTCATTATCACCTGGAGCTGAATCTTCTACAGAGAAGTTTGAAGACAAACAAAATTGTTTTGTCCCTATAGGTGATCTGATCTTTTTGCCTGCTGGTCAAAGGAATCTATACTTTTCTTTACAGTTGAACAAGGAATAATATACTAAGATGTCTCTTACTGTTGTCTATGCTGGGATAGTATTCTTCTACCATGCAGCATAGTATTTCAAATATGTAGTTTCAAGTTTTACTTTTTTCCTGAAAAGTGTGCCTCATTTATATCTTTAAAAATGTATTTTTCTATTACTTTCCTTTGGATATTCCAAGTGTACTAATGTTTTCCCTACATGGTCTGCATCCTGCTTTTTCATTTAAGAACATATCTTAGAGATCTTTCCCTTTTATTATTTTTTATCATATCATAACTTTGTACATTGGATCTTTCCTTTTTACTACAGAAAGTACTAAAGTACCTTTTTGCCACTTACAATATCATTTTCTTTGTAATTATAACTCTTTAATTTCTATTCATTTTGTTTGCTTTTCACTTTTATCTTCTATATTAGAAATAGCCAACTTCTTCTACAAAAGGTGAGATCTAAAGAAAAGGCTAAACTTGGGCAGTGCCTGTGGCTCAAAGGAGTAGGGCACTGGCCCCATATGCCAGAAGTGGTGGGTTCAAACCCAGCCCCAGCCAAAAACTGCTAAAAAAAGAAAAAAGAAAAGAAAAGAAAAAGTTCAACTACTTAGACTCTCTCTAAGAGAGAAGTCCCACACAGTTCCTATTGTGTTTTTCCTCTTTTTACAGAAAAATCATTTTCAGCTTCAGGGCCATAAATAAACAAGTGGGTTAGATTTGGCCCATGGGTAATAGTGTATGACCCCTGCCATATATCTCCACATCATCTACCAAAGTGATGATTTGCTTTGCATTCTTTCCAACTTCATGGTTTCATTTCTCCTATTTTCTTCTTGAAATCTACCAAATGATGTTTTATTTCATTGTCTCCTATAGTCTTGATACCTCTTCATGAATTCTTTCATTTCTGTTTGGGCGTCTTCCTCCATGAAAATGACATTTTTCACTGAGTTAATAAAAATAATGTATAAATGTGTACATTTTATGATCTGTGTCAACACTTTTTTTCTTTTTTCCAATTTACAGCTTTATTGCGATATAGCTGAAATATGAGTAAGTGCGCAAAATTCCACCATACAATGTGATGGACTTCAACCTATCCATAAATCAATGAGTCAACCATCACAATCAAGATGATGAACATATTGAACATGCCCCAGAATCACCTTGTTTCCCTACCACCTTTTCTAACCCCTACTCTGTGTCAGTGCCACCACCACTCTTGTTTCTTCTCACTGTAGATTAGCTGTATTTTCTAGAATTTTATATTAAGTAGAACATACAGTACACAATCTTTTTTTTGTCCGACTTCTTTCACTTGGAAGAAGCCTTTCTGGCCAGGCATGGTGGCTCACACATACAATCCTAGGACTCTGGGAGGCCGAGGTGGGCTCCTGCTTGAGCTCAGTAGTTCAAGACTAGCTTGAGCAAAAGTGAGACCCTGTCTTTACTAAAAATAGAAAGAAAAAAAAACTACCTAGATGTTGTGTTGCACAAAACTCCAGCTACTCCACAGAGGCAAGAGGATCACTTAAGCCCAGGAGTTTCAGGTTGCTGTGAGCTATGACACCACAGCACTCTACTCAGTGCACTACCCAGCACATGGAGTAAGACTCTCTCTCAACGACAACAAAAAAACAGCTAGGCACAGTAGTTCACGCCTATAATCCTAGCACTATAGGAGGTTGAGACCAGTGGATTGCCTGAGCTTAGGTGTGTGAGACCAGCCTGAGCAAAGTGAGACCCTGTCACTACCAAAAATAGAAAAACTAGCTGGATGTTGTAGGGGGCACCTGTAGCCCCAGCTATTCAGGAGGCTGAGACAAGAGGATGGGTTAAACCCAGGTGTTTAAGACTACTGTGACTATGATGCCACTGCACTCTAGCCAGGGTGACAGAGTGAGACTGTCTCAAAAACACAAACAAAAAAAGGCTTCATTCTTTTCCATTGCTAAATAGTTTTCCACTAAATGGACATACCACAATTTGTTCTTTCATCTACTGGTGGCCATTTGGGAGCTTCCAGGTTTTGGGTGTTGCAAACAAAACTGTTACGAGGACATAAGCACGAGTTTTTGTGCAGATATAAGCTTACATTTCTCTTGGGCAGCACCTAGAAGTGGAATGTCTGGGTCATATGGTAGGTATGTCCTTTTTTGAAATCGCTGAACTGTTCTCCAGAATCATTTTACCATTTTCCATTTTCAGTGGCTGCTCCATATCCTAGCCAACAAGGCATAATCTGTCATTTTAAATTTCTCCATTGTTGCTAAGGAGTATATAGTGGTAGCTCATTGTAGTTTAATTTGCATTTCCCTAATAATGAAGTTGAGCAACTTTTATGTGCTCATTTGCTATCTATGTATCTCCTTTGGTGAAGTGTCTTTTCAGAGGTTATGTGTATTTCTTGTTTTGTTTGTCTTCTTATTACTGAGTTTTAAAGGTTCTTTATAAAGTCTAGATCAGTGGTTCTCAACCTTCCTAATGCTGCAATGTATTTTCATCGTTCAAAAGGGGTCACGACCCACAGGTTGAGAACTGCTGTTCTAGACACAAGTCTAACTGTAAGACATGGTTTTGCCAATATTTTTTCCCAGCCTGTAGCTTGACTTCTTAATTTCTAAATCTTTTGACGAGCAAAATGTTTTAAATTTCCTTTGATAGCTCATTCTTTTTGTGTGGTAATTTAGAAGTACATGACAAACCCGAGGTCACTAAAATGTTTTCCTATATTTTCTTCTAGAGAGTTCAGAGTTCTATTCTGCACTGAGGCCTGCTATTCACTTCAAGATAATTTTTGTACAAGATATGAGGTAACAGTGAAGGTTCATTATTTTAGGGAATATATGGCTATTGAAGTGTTTTAGTACCATTTACTAAAAATATTATTCTTTGTCTCACTGAAACGTCTTGGTTCCTTTGTTGAAAATCAACTGATCATATACATGTGGTTCCGTTTCTTCACTCTCTACTCTGTTCCACTGCTCTGTTTGTCTCTTTCTATATCAGTATCACATTGTTTTAATTATTACAATTTTATATGAATATTGAAATTAGGTACTACCAATCCTCCACCTGAATCCACATGACCATCACACTAGAAAAAATTTTTGTTCCTTGGGGCCACACTGTTTTATTAGGTCAAGACAGGTCAACAGATGTGTGAGTTATATATGCTTCATAAGACTCTGGGCTCAAACTAGTGTAAGTTAACCACAACTCACATGGCAATTAACATGCTAACTTACTTTGATTATTCTAAGTCCTTTGCATTCCATATAAATTTTAGAATCAGTTTCTCAATTCCTACCAAAAAACAAACAAACGAAACTTGTTTGGATCTTGATTGAGGTTGGGTTAAGTATAAAGGTCAACTGGGGAGAACTGACATACATTTTAATAATACTGAGTCTTCAAACACATGCCGGAGTATCTGTCCATTTGTTTAGTAACATTTTTTCAGCAGTGTTTTTACCCTCTTCCTCTGCAGTCTGAATGCTTTTTCTTTCTTTGTTGTACTAGCCAGATTTGTCATAGGGGATATTTAACCCTTTGGTTTCTCTACGCTATATCAGAAGAAGAAAAGTCTTGGGCCACACATTAAATACACAAACACTGATGACAGCTAAGAAGCAAAAAAATAGAGGTTCATGCATAATTTTTGTGATATCCATGACCACAGATAAGCAAGTCCTCTTAAAATCTGCATATGTCCTCTGAGCCACAGGTTGGATCTGTCGGGACCTTCTGTACAACGTTGAACTGGAAAGGTGAGAGTGAACATTTAGTCTTTCACTACTATGATTTTAGCTTTAAGTTTTTTGTAGGTGTCCTGTATGACACTGATGGAATCTTATTCTGTTCTTGATCTTCTAATAATTTTTATCAGGAATGACTGTAGTTTCTTTTTTGCTATTTGTATTTTGCTGGATTTTTAAAAACTTTTTGTTATTGTATTTTATTTACATGTTATATATTAACATGGTTTCCGAAAATTTTCTCTTTTTTTTTAGTATAATATCTTATTTGGGTGCTATGCTAGTTTGTTTTTTAAAAGCACATCATTATAAAAGTTGGGTTTTCTAAGACCAGCTCTTTGCTAAAGAGAAAGGGCAGGTGGAGGGTAACATTCTAGGCAAGATATTTTTCACAAGTTAAGCCTCTTTTCTTATCTCTAAAAAAAAATACTGCTTCTGCAAAATACGATTTGTTTGAGTACTTTCATGTACATTTCACATTTTCTACTACTGTGAATCAAAGTTGGTCCAGTAGGGTTCCTGTTGCCTGCTGGCTGTTGCAGACAATGGGTTTAGCTTTTCTATCTCTAGATGTGTGTTTCTTCAGTAAGTGTATTTATGTTGGTTCCTTTGATATGCTATTGCTGGACTCTTTCTTCAATTTTTCCCCTTCCTCCTGTGGAGCTCCTGTATCATCTTGACTGCTTTGAAGGCCCTCACCAGATGCTGGCACCTTGATATTGGACTACTCAGCTTCCAGGACTCTGAAAAATAAATTTCTTTTCTTTATAAATTATGCAGTCTGTGGTACACTGTTATAGCAATAACAAAATGGACTAAGACAGTCTCTTAGTTTGACTGAACTTTCAGTTTACATTTTTATCTTCTTTTTTATTTGTTCTTCTTAGAAGATTTTCAGAAAACTAATGGGAAAATTCTGAGTCTATATGGCCATATTTATACCAAAGTCCCCTGTAACACTTCACTTACCTTATCACTGTATGTACCACACTGTCTCATGGTTAATGTGTTGACAAGTGTGTCTCTCTCAATGGCCTGTGAACTCCCAAACTCATTCTAGAATGTGTAGTACAAGGTTTTGAGTATTATTGGTGCTCCATAAAATGATGGTGATTGACAGGATAAACAAATGCTCCTAGAGCCTACTGCTTATCTCTTCCACATGTGACACACTGCCACAAGTCTATTCTGCATTTGTACTGTACTTCTCCACTATCTATATGATATTATCACACCGTTCAGACGCTTTGTATTAAATTCCACTGTATATTCTCTTCCAATGTCTGCATCACCCTGGCTTGCAGTAAAAATCCCTGATATAGTAAAAGGGATTAGACCTAGCCTGGGAATAACATAAGGTTATGTTAAATTATTTGGTTTTGTAATATTTTAACTGCTAGCTTACAGATAATTATTTTTTGCTATATAGTTTTCTTGGAATAGGTTTTGACCTGAACCACTAATTGTATCACTAAACCAGACTTTTGGGTAATTAAAAATTTTATGAGTTCCATGAATTATGCTCTTTCATTTGAATTTCACAGTTGTTCCTACAAAAGAATTTGAGACATCAGAGAAAAACAGAGCTAAGATTTCTCACCTACATTTTGAGTAGAAAAACATTAATATTTATGGTACAAATAAAACATTTTAAGGTAATGTAGCAATAAACAGCAGACACTGCAATAACCTCCACTAACAGGGTGAAGGCAAAATTGGAAGAACACAAAGAGAGATGGGAAAAGCACTCCAAGATAGCTGCACTGAGCACCTCTCCTTCCTTAGCTCTGCGACAGGAAGATTTTACTATAGCTAATGAATGGGTTACAATTTCATTACATATTTAGTAAAGAGGCATCACATCTTAAGAATGGTGGGTCCCATTCCTTCTACCAACCTGAGTTCTTCTCTTTTTTCCCTTAATTTTATTACAGACTTTCCTTCACTTGTTACTCTAAAGATAGCTCAAGTTAAGTCAACTTCAGCCATTTACAGCAAATATTTTCATCTCTTAAAAATGTTCTACCTCTAAAATCTTCTTCTATTCCTTAAAATTTACAATTCTTCAAATCTTCTCAGGATTGTTAACAATAATCTTCACATCCATTGAAACTTATTTTCCCAGGTTTGATTTATCGCACCCTTTTTTGACGTCTTTTCTATCCCCAATTTTGCCTGGAAACCATTCCATCACATCAGCTACACTCTGCCACCCATCCTGATAGGGCTAAATCTTAGATCAATCACATCATTGACCACCTTCCATTTCTGCTCATAAATTTCAGGCTGTCAAAATCTGTATATTTTGAATATCTCTTATCCAAAATGCTTGAGACAGAGAAGTATTTCAAATTTTGGACTCTGTAATATTTGAGCATACATAATGAGATATCTTTGGAACCCAAATCTGAACATAAAATTATTTGTATTTTATATACATCATATACACATAAGCTGAAGGTAATTTTATAAAATGTTTCTAATAATTTCATACATAAAACAAAGTTTTGACAACCTGTCACATTAGGTCAGATGAATTTTTCCTTTCAGTGTATGCCACACTAAAAATATTTTGGATTCTGGAGCATTTGGGATTCCAGGGTTTGGGATCAGGGACTTTCAAACTATCCAACTGTTGATATCCACACCACAAAAAATACACATCATTCTCCTGCTGTTCTGGACAGTCCTTTCACTTGTTCCTAATTAGCTTCTGTTTCCATCCCCACAAAGACTGCTCCAAATCTTCATTCTACCCTCTACGCAAAGCCTTCCTCTTTCACTGTCAGATACTCCTGCCTCCTCTTTAAGAGGAAAAAAACCAGTAAGGTTATCACTTGAGTGTCAGCCCACTTTACCTCTTTCCCATAATTTCAGAGGTAAAAGAAATTGTCCATCCTCTTCCCATAACTTAAACCCTCCACCTGGGTCTTAGAATTCCTCTGTCTTTGCTGGACTTTTTTTTTTTTTTTTTTTTTTTTTAACGTGAATCAGGCCCCAACTTTCCCAAGTGTTAAATTTCTCCAATTTCACTGGCTCCTTTCTTAGTCCCTCTGTTGAGACCTCTCATGTAATCTGGAGTTAATGCCACTTGTTCACAATAGCAGCATTCTTTGAAAATGCTGCTGAGTTCTTTCCAATATTTTCTTTCCAAATATTTTGTCTTTGTTTGGTTTCCTATAGCTTGGTTATGATATGACTTTTAGTGAGTTTTTCATTTTTGTGTGTTTATGTGTTTTGATGTTCTCTGTTGTTTTGTGATATTCTGAGTTAAACCTGTATGTAGTTTAGCATCTGTAATTAATCTTGCAAAGTTCTCATCCATTTAAACAAAAACACTGCCCTGTCTCTCCCAACTACAAATTTATCTCAGTCCTACCTAACCCTCTAGCTACAACCCTATGTTTCTCTGCTCCTTTAGCACAAGACTTCCAAATAGAGCTTACTCCCTTGGCTTCCATTTCTTTACTTTTCATTCATCATTTTGCTTTAATCCACCTGGCTGTCCCTCTGAAACTTAATCTTGCTGAAGTTAGCAATGGCTTTTAAATTATAAGGCCCAATGAATTTAGCATGATGCCCAGATCATTACAGATACAGAGGAAACACTTGCATACTCAATTTTACAATCTGGTAGAACTGAAGGGAAAAGGCCAAAGAAAAATCCTAAAATAAGATTAAGAAAAAGTTTTCTAAAGCATTAAAAGAAAAATCAGAATATTTTGTTTTACCTATTGAACCATCTTATGTAGGAACAGCAATATACATATAATTAGTGCACTAACTTTACACATGTTAAGTGTGTGAAGTGTGTGTGAAGGTCCACTAAATAAAGTGGACCTTCATGAAAAATTTTGAAAGTACCCTCCTCTAATTTTTCCCTCTAGTTCTAATTAGAGATGTATTATAGAATTCCACTAATAGATACATTTCTACCAATAAATAGATGAAAAATTTTAGCATCAGTTTGAGGATCAGCCTATAATTTTTTAAAAATATTTTTAAAAAATCACATGCATGCATTGAGGAACATATTCCTACATCTTTGCATTTTTGTAAAACAGAAATTTGAATAACAGTTAATCTACTTCGAATTGAGTTACTTAATGAGTAGCTATTTACTAATGACAGGATCTCTTTTCAATCTTCTTTTCACATTTCAAAGAAGATTCATTACCCTAAAAAGCTTGCAAATATCAGTGTGTACTTTTAAATGACACTCTAGCCTCTCCTAGCAAGACTATTTCTTTATGAGTATGGAAAGTCCTGCACATCTCAGACTGAGAAAACTGCATAAGATGAACTCTCTCTGGAAGGAGAAAAATGGAAGAATCCTTGAGCCAGGAACAAAGCAGTGAATGTGTGTGGTGCAGAGGAATCATCTGAGGAGCTGGCAGAACTGTAGATTCCAAAGCAACATTCCCAGCGATTCTTGTTTTGTCTGTCTGGTATAGATCCCAGGAGTCTGTATTTCCCCACACCTGTCAAACTGTTTTCATACAGAAAGCCATCGTAGACTCACAGCCTTGGAAAATATAGAATTCTTCTTTCTGATTTTGTATCATTGCTTTATGGGACTATAGAGTAAATATTTTTTCTCTTTCTGTAGAGTTAGGACTCCATGATTAAATTTTACTAAACTTGGGACCTGAGCTGAGATAACAAATCTTGGAATTTAATTTATGACTGATTACTAGTAGAGAGAGCATCTGAAGTGATTTACCTCCAGGGACATTCACCTGCAGGAAGGTATCTGTTTACATTTTAAAGAAAGGATAAGATGTGGAACCTTACAGCAAGCACCTGCGTTATGAAGATGTTTTTTCTTTTTTTAGATTTCAATACATTTAGGGGTACAAGTGTTTTTTGTTACATGAATTAATTGTACAATGCTGAAGCAGGGCTTTTAGTGTCCCCACCACCCGAATAGTGTACGTTGTACCTGATAGGGCTATTTTTATCCCCTCAACACTTCTGAGTTCCCACTGTCCGTTATGCCACTCTATGACCATACATAACCCTCATTTAGATCCCTTTATAAGTGAGAACATGCCATATTTGGTTTTCTATTCCTGAGATACTTCATGTAGGATTAACTGTTTGTACTTACATCCAAGTTGCCATAAAAGACATCATTCCACCCCTTTGTATGGCTGAGTAGTAGTCCATGGTGATGTGCACACGTGTGTGTGTATCACTTTATCCACTACACAGCGGTGGAGCACTTAGATTGATTCCATATCTTTGCAGTTGTGAACTGTACTATGATAAACCTTCAGGTGCACATGTCTTTTCTGCAAAATGACATCTTTCCTTTGGGTAGATCCCCACTATCCCTGCTGAATAAAATGGCAAATCTACTTTTAGTTCTCTGAGGAATCTCCATACTGTTTTCCATAGAGATGATACTAGTTTACATTGTCACCAGCAATAACAGGTCTTCCCTTTTCATTGCATCCATGCCAACACTGATTGTTGTTGTTTTTTTTTTTAACTTTTTAACAATGGCTATTCTGAAAGGAGTAGGTGTTATCTCACAGTGGTTTTAATTTGCATTTCCCTGATTAATGATGCTGAACATATTATCATGTTTTCTGGTCATCTGCCTATCTTCTTGTGAAAAAAACAAATCTTTTCATGTCTTTCTTCCACTTTTTTGATGGGGTTACTAGGCTTTTTCTTGCTGATCTGTTTGTGTTCTTTGTGCATTCTGGATATTAATACACTATCATACATGTAGTTTGGAAATGTTTTCTCACATTCTGGAGGCTATTTACTCTATTTTGCTGTGCAGAAAATGCTTATCATTTGTTTAATTTTATTTGCTGCTGAATTCTTTACCTATGCCAATGTCCAGAAGAATTTTTCCTAGATTTTTTCATAGTGTTTGTATAGTTTCAGGTCCTCCATGTAAGTCTTTAATCCCTCTTCAGTTAATTTTTGTACATGGTGAGAGAAAGGGATCCAGTTTCACTTCTGCAGGCGGTTATGTAATTTTCACAGTAACATTTATTGAACAGGGCATGTCTTCCCCAGTGTTATGTTTTTGTCTGCTTTGTCAAAGATCAGCTGGTTGTAGCTATAAAGTTTTATTTCTAGGTTCTCAATTCTGTTCCATTGGTCTATGTATCTACCTTTATACCAGTACCATGCCATTTTGGCTACTATAGCCTTGTAGTATAATTTAAAGTCAGATAATGTAATGCTTCCAGATTTGTTCTTTTTCTCTAAAATTATTTTGGCTACTCAGGCTTTTCGGCTCCATATGGAGTTTAGGATTGTCACTTGCTAGGTCTGTAAAAAATGGCAATGGTATTTTGATGGGAATTCTGTTGAATCTGTAAGTCATTTTAGGCAGTAAAGACATTCTAACAATGTTGATTCCTCCAATCCATGAGCATGGGATGGTTTGCTATTTGTTTGAGTAACCT
This sequence comes from Galago senegalensis, assembly GCA_963575145.1. NCBI lineage: Eukaryota > Metazoa > Chordata > Mammalia > Primates > Galagidae > Galago > Galago senegalensis. The sequence goes on from CAUYTI010040468.1 coordinate 22,460, forward strand.
AAGATTTCTTTCTTTAGTGTTTCCTACCTCTCCTTGTAAAGATTTTTCACCTCCCTGTGTAAGTGTAGTTCTATGTATTTTATTTTCTTTGCAGCTATTTTAAATGGTATTGAGTTCTTGATTTAACTCTCAGCTTGACTGTTATTAGTACATAGGAATGCTACTGCTTTTGTGTACATTAATTTGACAACCCAAGACTTTACTGAAATTAGTTATCAATTCTAGGAGTCTTTTGATTTTTCTGGATATAAGATCATCTCTCTGACAAACAGGGATAGTCTGACCTACCTTTTCTTGATTTGGATGCTTTTCATTTCTTTCTCTTGCCTGATGGCTCTGAGTAGGACTCTTACTATTGTACAGAGTGGTGACAATGAGCATTCTTGTGGGGCTGGTAGAATTTGACTTTGGATATGTCTGGTCCTGGACAATTAATTGTTGGGGAGATTTTGTATTACTGTTTCAATCTCACTATTCCATCTGTCTGCTCAGGATTTCTATTTCTTCCTAACTCAAGTTTGAGAGGTTATGTGTTTCCAAAAATGTACTCATTCTCTATAGATTTTCTAGTTTGTGTGCACAGTGGTTTTCATGGTAGTCTGAAACAACATTTTGTATCTCTATGGTGTCCATTTTAATGTGTCCCTTTTCATTTCTGATTGATCTTCTCAGAATCCTTTCTCTTCTATTCTTGGTTAATCTTGCAAATGATCTATTGCTTTTCAGTATCTTTTCAAAAAATCAACTTTTCATTTTCATTAATTCTTTGGGTTTCTTTTTAATTTTCAGTTTTTTAAGTTCTGCTCTGATCTTTGTTATTTCTTTTCTTATGCTAGCTTTGGGTTTGGTTTCTCCTTTTTCTAGTTCCTTGAGGTGTGGCATTAGGTGATTAATTTGTGATCTTTCTGTCTTCTGGATATAGGCATTTAAGGGTATGAATTTCCCTCTTAGCGCTGCTTTCTCTGGTGTCACATCACAGCACTAGTATCATTTCATCCTTCCCTTTTAGGTTCCTTCCTCTGTGTAACATGTATCATTGCAGTAATCATTCAGGTAGTTTCATCACTACTCACCAAAAATAGGCAAAATTATGGAAATCTTAGGGAAGAGACTGGAGAGAAGAGAATTAGAAATATAAAAAAAAGTTTAACTATGTTTTATAACAAAAAATCCTGTGGTAAAAAATGGTAAAATATATGCAGAAACAAACGGTGGATGAACCGTGAAGCAAATGAAAACGTAAGCCTCCAGACCTCGCCCTTACACAGGCTTCTTCTGTGCCTCTATCCTAACTATAACTTGGTATTTTCTTTCTTAAAAGGGGGGTGGAGGGGCGGGGCCCATAGCTCAGTGGGTAGGGCACCAGCCACATACACTGAGGTTGGCGGGTTTGAACCCAGCCCAGGCCAGCTAAAGGACAACACCTACAACAAAAAAATAGCCATGCATTGTGGTGGGCACCTATAGTCCCAGCTACTTGGGAGGCTGAGACAAGAGAATGGCTTAAGTCCAAGAGTTTGAGGTTACCGTGAGCTGGGACGCCATGGCACTCAACTGAGGGCAACATAATGAGACTCTGTCTCCAAAAAAAAAGAGGAGGGAAGTCCCTCAAATTGTCTAAATCTCAGGCTCAAAACCAAACCAAACCTGATCCACCCCTGTTTAGAGCATTTTAATAATTCTTTGTCATTTTCAAATGCCAGGAAGTATTACTAGTGGCGTTGGCTTGTGTTTAGATGACTTTCTTGAGCTCCCTCTGAATAGAGGAAAAATGATTCTAGACCATTCTGAAGCAAAGGTCATGGACTAACATCAGCTGGTCACTGGAAAATGGATGGGAACCCCTAATGTGTCAGGAGGCATCACAGCCTGATTAGAAGGATGGGCTTGGCCACAGACTATGTGAAGGAATGGAATGGTCAAAATAGATGTTGGTAAATTACAAGGTTGAAAACAGAACCTGACTACAATTAACTTTTAATTTTACTCAATCCTATAGGAGTTGCGGTAGAGGAAGAAACCAAATTCAGATCAAGAATATGATCAGGAGGGTGGGAGCAGGGGTTCATGTCTATAATCCTCCCACTCTGGAAGGCTGAAGTCAGTGGATTGTTTAAGCTCAGGAGTCTTGAGCAGATTGTTTAAGCTCAGGAGTCTTGACCAGTCTTGAGCAAGAATGAGGAACCCCCCCTCCATCTCTACTAAAAATAAAAAAAACTAGCTGGGCTTTGTAGTGAGCACCTATAGTCCCAGCTACTCAGGAGGCTGAGGCAAGAGGATCACTTGAACCAAGAGTTTGAGGTTGCTGTAAGCTATGATGCCACGGTACTCTACTAGGGGTGACAAAATGAGACTGTCTCAAAAAAAAAATAGAATATGATAAGGAGACAAAAGTTTGATGAGGTTAAATTGGGGGTACAAGATACAGATTTTGAGCTCAAAATCAGAATAACAATTTTTTTTTTTTTTTGAGACAGTCTCACTTTGTCACCCTGGTAGCGTACCATGGCATCATAGATCACAGAAACCTCAAACTCTTGGGCTCAAGTGATCTTCTTGCCTCAGCCTTCTGAGTAGCTGGGACTATAGGCACCTGCCACAATGCCTGGCTATATTTTAGAGGCCAGGGTCTTGCTCTTGCTCAGGGTGGTCTTGAACCTGTGACCTCAGGCAATACACCTGCCTTGGCCTTCCAGAGTGCTAGGACTACAGGTGTGAGCCACCATGTCAGCTCAGAATAACAATCTTGAAGGACAGTTCCCTGAACTGAATTCAAAATGTAAAGTTAATTTCTGAATAACAGTGAAATTAGGTCAAACAAAATGAAAACTGAAACTCAAACTTACAGAGGAGGACTCAGGCATCCTGGTGCACAGAAGTATAGACTCAAGAGGCACAGACTTCCTTTAGAGGGCAGTAATGAACAGACACCAAATATCTGTACTTTATACTGAGCACAGTCAGAGAATCGGCTATAAGGTGCTTTCACCACACAAGGCAGCCTCGGATAGTCCCAGATCAGCCTGCACACTAATTGTGCGATGGTCATACATAGAGTTAAGGTGCTTAGGAGTTTTTAGAGGACAGAGATGAAATAGCTGTATTTGCATTAAAACCCAAATTAGTATTCTCTGCAGCAAAAATAATTTCAGGCAACACACCTGAACCTCTATTTCTCTCTCCATCTCTGCTGATGTGGATAGGACTGACCGACTGGTACGCAAAAAGAAGAATGTAACATGGCAAGATTACCAGCCAGTATGAAAGCTATTTCTGTCTTTCTTGGAAGAAGAATATGTTCCCTCTGGATTCAAATTCCTATCAGCCTCTGGTGATGGCATTTGGTTATTTCTGTGAAACTCAGGAGCAGACAACAATAGATGACATTCCTCAGTCCCAATCCCAGGTAAAAATAATCTGACTTATGAAGGCAGAAGCTGAGAATACCCTGAGTTCCCTGCACCACACTTGCCATGAAGCCAGGCTGTCCTGACACTGCTTTAACCACCAGTGCCATCTGTGTACTTCTTTAAATTCAGAATGCTATTCTGCCAGGCAGTTTGACATCAGCTTCTCAAGAAAGGATGAGTAGAAAATAATTTGGACACACAATTCAAGCTGAGAGGTTGAACTTCTCTTAGCCATCCACTGTGCCCAACACTGCATTGGGTGTGGTGTAGGAAGCACACAAAAGAAAGCAACACATGATACCTGCCTTCAAGGAACTTCTAGACTAGTTAATCATAAGCCATTTGTTAAATGTCTCATTTGGTATGCTGTGAACATAGGGCCCAGAGTGTGAATATATTATGCATCACCGCTCTTGGAAAAGGAATGCATCACCATAGAGAAATGAGATCTTTGTAGCAAGAGTAATAAAGTAAAATATTTCAACTACAGTGAGTATAATAGTCTCTTGTTAGACAAGAGCCTTTAGGTGTCATAAATTTTAGATCATGGCAGTTTATGTAAGAAGGCTGAAAAGTACTCTTGATGAATAAATATATTTTCTAAGGCATCTGTCACTGTAGTTATACAGATTTGAAATCTCAGCATCCTACACAATAATGACACATTAAAAAGATTAAATTCTAAATGGGAAAATGCATTCACATTCTTCATTACAAAGTTGTACTCAGATATGCCATTCAATTTGAAAAACACAGCTAAAAGTTCAGCAAGCTTTCTGTGCTCTACATTTCTTTGCTCTAAAATAACCAAAGTGGGAATTGCCAGATTACACTATTTCATTTTTTGTGTGTGGGTGTCTGCATGAGCACTGAAAAAAACAGAATTCTATTGCTACTGTTCCTTTTTAGCAGGCATGGAATTTCATAATGGCTATTCATTTGATGGGAAGACTATGAACATGACAAATGAAATCCAAATACAGTCTCTGTCTTCCCATCCAAATGCAACACTTTATTTTGATCATGTGTAAGAACATTTTGGTCTTCAGTAACATATGCAAAAGTTGGTAAGTCTGACCTGTGTAGAGTCAACAGTCCAATTAAATGAAATTCATTGTCTGAGGAAGTCTGCATAAATCATTCTTTCCATCCTTTTCTGATAAACATCTATTGTACCGAATATGCAGGCCTAAGTGCTTTTGGGAAAGCAAAGATGAATAAAAAATGGTCCTTTCTTTCAAAAAGTTTATAGTCCAGTATAGGAGACAGATCAGATACCAAAGTAGCAATAAAGTCATGTAGAAAGTACTAATAAAACATGCTGTAAGAAAGACGCACATAAGACACAGGGAATTGGAAGGGAGAAGATATTTCTACAGGTAGGTAAATGAAAAGATTTCTTACAGAGATTGGCATTAGTTTGGGATCTTGAAGGACTAGAAAAGAACCAGAGGCCGCTCCAGATAAAAACTGGCAGGAACCAGAGCAGTGGAGCAGCATGGAGGTGGACAACACATGTAAGGAGCACATGAAGAGCCTAGAAAGGCAAGGGTCAGGTAAGACAGAGCACTACAGAAATTTATATTAATCATAAAGTATTAATTCGGAAAACAGCTAGAGGATGCGTAAGAAATTCATCACAAATACACTGCTTATACAAATATACCTCTCACTAACCTTACTTAGGTACAAAGGGATAAGTATAGGGTAGCTTAATTCAAGGAAAAATGTTCAAATCTGCCTTTTAATGATTAAGGATATTAAGCGGATTTCAATTTGTCCCAAAAAAGCTCTGAATGAAGTGTAACTAAAATTATATTCCGTGAGCATGATAATGACACAATCATCTTTGTCATACAATAGAAGGTAGAAGAAAAATCTAAGTTGTAAATTAAAACTGAGAAAGGGGAAAATCTGAGGACTAGAAAGACTCCAAATGCAGAGGAATTAATTCTGTAACACTACGGTTTAAAATTAATGTCTAGGTTTGCTGAAAAATGTAATATCACTTATCCATGCAATATGCTAATTAGCAGCTGAGCAATCAAACGACACAATGAAAATAAAAATGTTTTTCATTTGTCCAGCAGGTGGCACTTGTCACTAGGTATAGAAACCAGCAGGTAATGAGGAATGAAGCTGAAAGCGGAATGAGCAACAGATTACTCATCCATCTACTCAGAAGGAGAAAGATGGGAACGGGTGGTTCCAGAACCACAGTTTTTAACAAGGATCTTGGCTTGTCAGTAAAGCTTTGAATCACATGGAAGACAATCCTTTTACTCCATAAAATGCACCTTAAGTGACAGATCTTGAATTTGAGCTCTCCCATTAGGTACAAATGTGATTTGTAATAGGTCAGTTTGTTGCCCTTATAAATGTTCGCATGTCTTTTTTGCTATATTTATCCTATGAAACTGTGAGAAACATGTTGCTGGAATTAGGCAAAAAGAAAAAAACAAACAAACAAATCTTTACCATTTAAAGATGTGTGACTTAGTTCAACTTATTTAACTTCTTTTTTAAAAAAATAATTTTATTTCAGATTAATATCATGGCACAAATGTTTAGGTTACATTGTTTTCAATTTCAAGGTGAAGTTCAGGTTATAGTTGAGCCCTTCACCCAGGAGGTGTGCTGAATACCCTCCATTGTGCACATTAGGTGAGATCCTGACAATTGCTCTCCCTCCTCTCCCTTCCCTTCCCCCTCCCCTCGATAGCGTATGCTTGTGTTTTTTCTTTCGTGTGGGTGTGTACTCAGTTTCGTTTTAGTATTGAATACAATGGATACTTTCTTTTCCATTCTTGAGATACTTTACTAGGAAGAATGTGTTTCACCTCCATCTAGGTAAACACAAAAATTATAAGGTTTCCATTTTTTCTTATAGCTGAATAGTATTCCATGGTATACACATGCCACAGTTTGTTAATCCACTCATGGCTTGATGGGTACTTGGGCTCCTTCCACATCCTGGCAATTGTTAATTGAGCTACAATAAATATTCCAGTGCAAATGTCCTTGTGGAAATGATTTTTGTTCTTCTGGGTAGATACCTAGTAATGGGATTGTGGGATCAAATGGAAGGTTGATTTTTAGTTCTTTGAGAACTCTCTATACTTCTTTCCACAGAGGTTGTATTAGTTTGCAACCCCACCAGCAGTGCAAAAGTGTTCCTTTCTCTCCACATCCACACCAGTATCTGCAGATTTGGGACTTTGTGATGTGGGCTAATGTCACTGGAGTTCGGTGATATCTTACACTGGTTTTGATTGACATTTCTCTGATGACTGAAGATGATGAGCATTTTTCATATGTTGTCTTGTCATAGTTGCTTATTTTTAAACAGCTGTTAGAAGTGGTCCACAGCAAGACTGTATGTTATCTGTCCTATTTACTGATTCAACAACTACTGAGTACCAGTATATGCCAGGCACTCTTTGGGTAACACAGATTTCCAGTAAAGAAAACTGAGACTACCTCTGCTGTCTTGGAACTAACATCCTGGTAACACAGTTACTTTGCTTTCCGCACAATATCCAGCCTAGGACAGACCCAGGTGCAAATATGTGTTCAATGACCACCTCTAGATTAAGGTTTACTATGGTTAAGGAGAACCCCCAACCCAAAGCTTTCCTTGATTACAACAAAAACAAAGTCAGTGAGAGGTACTGAGTGCTTGAAAGTATATTAAAGATGCTAGGAATCTTTTCACAAGAAGATTTTGTAAAATTTTCCTTTCTCAAAAGGAAAAGCGAAGATGGTAAGTATTCTTATGTCCTTTGAACTAACGGCAGTAGAGTTCTACATAATTAATGGGAAACATCTTTCTTTACATCAAAACAAACTGAATCTATAAGCCTGGCTTAAGTTTTTCTGGGAAAAAAAGCAACTATCAAGAAGGAAAGAATAAGAACTGATGGCCCAAATCCGTTATTCTATCACCTGCCATCAAAATTGCTACCTCACTGATTAACAAAGCATCTAATCCTAAATAAACAACAAACTAATTAAGTCTGTGGTTGGCACTATTAATATCCAAGGGTCAGTTATGGTCTTTACAGAAAAGAAAATATCCAAAGATGGCAATAAAGATAAAATCCATTTAGAATGTTCTGGATGCCTTTACCATGCTGTGAGGAGTGGTAAATAACTAATAAAACTGAGATATTTCATAATGAAGGATTTGAATTTACCAAATTATTTATTAAAAGGGTGTGACACTTTTACTTCTGACTTCTGTTATGAAATCCATGATTTAAAGGCCTTAAAAACTGGAGGAAGTTGAACTGCTTTTTGGAGGTAGGGAGCACTTAGGAGAATGTTTGCCAGGTAACTCTGAGTGTCTTTCCAAGAGAGACACTAAAAATCCAGGCTCAAGGGAAGGTTCAGACCTCTTTGGCTGCCATCTCAGGTAGTGTCCTACCTGCACTACAGATCCCTAGTAAAGGTGGGTGAGATCAAAGATAATACAATTTATCTTCTAAAATCCAGGAACACACATAATAATAAGGCAGTAAGACTGAGGGTTTTATCTCCCACCTTATCATTGAATTTTCTATTTTAACAGCTTTTTATTTCCTGACATCTATGAAGGAGTTAAGTGCTATTTGAGGAAGCTGACAGGATACACAATTTAATATTTCTGAATTTGGGTGCTAGATCTATAAAGTTAACAAAGATCTAATTACTTTATTAGTTTGAAACAGGGTCTTGTTCTGTTCAGGCGGGAGTACAGTAATGTGATCATAGCTCACTATGGCTTCAAACTCCTGGGGTCAAGCAATCCCCTGCCTCAGCCTCCTGAATACCTAGGACTACTGGCGCACACCACCATGCTCAGCTACATTTTTTGGTTTTTGTAGAGCTGGGGGTCTTACAAAGATGCCCCCAGACTGTTCTCAAATGTCTGGGTTCAAAGGATCCTCCTGCCTCAGCCTCCCAAAGTGCTAGGATTATATTATACTCTGGCTTCTCTTCAGATCCCATAAATCTTTTGCCTTTTACCAAAGTGCTGGGATTACAGGTATGAGCCACCCTGCTTACCCTTAATATATTTTAAAATAGCTCTTTTTCTTATTCTTAATATTTTATTTTATTCTCTTTCTATGTTAAAATTTTGAGTATTTTTTTAATTTTAAAATATTAAGGGCTCAGCACCCATAGCACAGTAGTTACAGTGCTGGCCACATGCACCAAGGCTGGCAGGTTTGAGCCTGGCCTGGGCCAGCTAAACAACAATGACAACTGAAACCAAAAATAGCCGGGCATTGTGGTGAGCGCCTGTAGTACCAACTACTTGGGAGGCTGACGTAAGAGAATCATTTAAGCCCAAGAGTTTGAGGTTGCTGTGAGTTGTGATGCCACAGCACTCTACCAAGGGTGACATACTAAGAATCTGTCTCAAAAAACCCCCAAGGCTCGGTGCCTGTGGCTCAAGTGGCTAAGGCGCCAGCCACATACATCTAAGGTGGTGAGTTCGAATCAAGCCTGGACCTGCCAAAAAACAATAATGGGCTGCAACCAAAAAATAGCCGGGTGTTGTGGTGGGCGCCTATGGTCCCAGCTACTTGGGAGGCTGAGGCAGGAGATTCGCTTGAGCCCAGGAGTTGGAAGTTGCTATGAGCTGTGATGCCAGGGCACTCTACCCAGGGGGACAGCTTGAGGCTCTGTCTCAAAAAAACCCAAAATATTAATTAAGGCGATGTAAGTTTTTGTTTCAAGGAAATCTTGTATAATGCTTAAGTCAGGGCTTTTGGTGTACCCATCACCAGAATAGTTTTCATTGTATCCAAAAGGTAAGTGTTTAGCCCACACCTACCCTCCCACTTTTCCTCCTCCTTCATGCCTCATTTCCTATATATTACTTTGTGACCACATGTCCCCAACTATTAGCTCTCACTTATTAGTGAGAACATACGGTGTTCGGTTTTTCATTCCTGAGGTTACTTCACTTAGAAAAATGATCTCTAGCTTCCTTCAAGTTGCTACCAATGACTTTATTTCATTCCTTTGTTTTAAAATAACTCTTTACCCTCAAATTCCACCATCAGGGAAGAAGCCTCCGAAGTAAAAGATAGCCCACCCTTTGTGGGACACATACAAATCTAGACTACAAGTACTACTCGATTAAGCTGGGTGACCTCTATGAAGCTCTACACGCACTAGAGTGGAAATAAAGGTCCTTATTCCTCACGTGTATTACTGTGTAGATGGGCTTAGATAGTATGTTTTATAAAACTATGTCCTCTAGAACAGTCCTAAGAACCAAAATTAAAAGAATTTGACAAAAAAGATAGAAAAAAGAGCCTATGTATTTTCCTTGGGTAAACCCCATTAGTAAATTAGCACATATGAAACCAACAGCTCAAAATAGAGAATTTGGAGAAATTCTACTTACCTGTGGCTGCTCTTCTGCCAGTCTGTTTTGATACCTTTGGACTGACTCTCTAAGCTGCTTCTCTTTCTCATTTTTGGATGGTGATACTGTGTTCATGGTGCCCAAGGGTATGGAGGGTAGCTTTTCTATGTGATGACAACTTCAGAATCAACAAGTACAAGGATCAATGACAGGAGGAATTAGAAACCTATTTACTGTTTGTGAAAAATGATTCACTTCTGCAATGAGTTACTTTTTTTGTTGTATATCCAAAATTCAAATACTTAGGAAAAGCAGTATATTGATGACTTTAGATTATACAAGACCTCAAATCTCCAGTTTGTACGGAAGAGACCTTGATAGTATACATGCTGAGGTTGGGAGACTAACAATTATTTTTGTTAATGACTCTCTTAGCCTACAGTACCATAAAATGAAGCCTTTTGTAAAAACTTCTTTAGATCACTGGGACTTATTTCATTACTGCCAAACATTTTTCCCAAAAAAATTTGGCATAGAAATCTATATGTCTCTCTGTATCAAATACTTCTGCTTCTGCAACATGTGGATCATTCATTAGGTAATGCAGGATCATTGTGAAGACCAGTGACTAAGATGTGATGTAGTGCTCAGTGACGGCCTTGGGGCTCCCTGAGATTTGGATAGCCCTTCACCCTAAGGAGCCTGACTGCAGCATCCCACCCAAACACCTTGCTGCCCTAAGAGTATCTGTTTTGACAGTCACTCTGCTTTCCAGCCTTACAGAAGTGCTGTTTCTAATAATAGTGGATTGATAAATATATTATATGTAATTTTGTAAATGAACAATGGACAGGCTATGGATGAGCACGTTCCTCATTATGGTTTCAAAAAAATACTGATGATTTTCAAAATCCAGTACAGCCTCCATTGTTGACCACTTCCTTACACTGACCACATCCTTAAGTTGACCTAAGTTTCAAAGACCAGACATGCACTATGTATGTATGTCAATATCGTAGGCCTAATTCCTTATGTTGACTAAACCCAACAAACTAGTATGTTGACCAATTTGTTACAGACCAAGTAGTTACAGTGATCAACTTAAAGAGGTCGACCTCTGTACATGGTTTGTAAAGTTTGAGCCCTTTTGTTTCTCTTATTTTTACTTTAATGACTATGTATTGGGAAACTGAGTTAGCCAATCTTTTGAACAGGTAAGATATTATTTCATGCACCTTGGTATCAAGGCTTGCATAGATAAAAAGTTTAATTCCCATTTGGCACATTTTGACTCAGGGCATGGCTGGAGATATAGTCAAAATGTTGAGGTCAGTTCTTCAAAACTGCACTAAGTCAAGAAGCTTTCTATTACTGAGCAGGGGAGGTGTGTGGAAGAATTTTATTCAGCTACCAAAAAGAGGAGAGAGGGACAAAGTTTGCAGAAATACATGTGTGTTAGGCTAGGAGAAGAAAGAAGAGGTCAAAAATAAAGCCTTCTCCCATCTGAAAGAGTGAGGAAAAAGTGAAATAGATCTAAGTGTGGCCTTTTGACTGAATCCAATTTTACAGAACAAATGCTTTTATTAAAAGGGGTGCAGCAGAAAAATATGAAGCTTTTCTTGCCTTTCTTTAGTGCTTAAAAAAGAACAATCTTGAAATCAGAAGGCCACAGTTTCCCTACCCCGATCAGACCGATCATTTCTGTTTTTAAGGGCTGTGGCATATATTTTTCTTGCCACCTACCAACTGAGAAGACTGAGGAACTACAATCAAATCCAAGTACTACCATGAAAAAAATACTTAATCCAACCCACATATGGTATTTGTTATTATTGTTATTTTCAAAGAAAAGTGCCAGATAAACAAACCCTAGCGACAGCCACTACCTGCAGTGTTGATTTGAAGACACTGTGGGGTAACCTATTTCATTTCAGAAAAGTACCTGCTTTTATTGAATTTTTATTCAAAAACAAAAACTCCAAGTATTTTATTAAAATGCAATCCATTTTAATTCTCTTTGCCAAAAAATTTCTAGAAATAAATTTTAATATGCAATATGACCTACAGATATTTTTTAACATGCTTTTCAAAATTCAGGCTCTTTTGGTTCAGCCAGGTATAGGCATCACTTTTACCCTGCTGGTAATTCATGTTTTCAATATAGATAAATGCATAGCACAAATGTAATGGAAGCATACCGATATCTTTTACTCAAATTCTGTGTTAAAAATGTCTAGCAGCCTTCCTCTGTGTGGGGAAACAAAATCAGGTTTTAGTGGTTTGAAAAAGAATGGCTCCATTTTACTCTGTCCAGGTTACTGACCATGAAATGCCACCATTTGTAAAATGGTGTATTTGGGTCACTAAAAAGTATCTGAACAGAATAAGAAATGTAAAAAGATGCCTTCTCAAAGAGGGTGTGGTAAGACAGAAGGAATACAAATTTTGCATCAGTAGCTTCTAGTTTCAGCTCCAGGGGGAAATCCTGGACAAAGTCACTGAACTGCCCTTAGCCTCTCTGTTTTCTCCTTTGAGAAATGGGGGAAATTCATAGGGCTTTTGTTAAGATGGAATGAGACAGCATATATAATTGCCAAGTAAAAGAAAGCTATTATTATGTTTCTGGCCCAAGTTCTGGTGACAAACATTGTTCTTTCAAATGCTGTTGACTAGCATTAACCCTGCCGACAACTGGCAATTAACTGCTGACAATAAACTATATTTTCTGTAAATATAGACAATAAACACTTTTCACCCCATCACTTTCTCCCTCTACTCACGGAATGTTCCCTGATAAACAACTATGCTTCTCATAAGTGATCCTACCCAAATCCAATGGCACATTGCGTCTCAAGGTTTTGCCTAATGGTAATCTATTTCAAGGCATACTCTCAAGGTATGCATGGCCCATCAACCTACCTTTACTGAATCAGAGGCCTGAGCAAGGGCATCAGATTAATTTCTCTCCCCCCTGGGAATCATCATACCTACATCACTGTTAATGAGCTCTCATAAAAAGAAGTGCCAACTCTCAATTAATTACCCTTGTAATCAGTTTTCTTTACATCTCCCCTAAATCTCTAGCTCCACTTTTAGCATATTTTTTGTCATAATCTTTTCAGCGGAAATAAAATAGTGAAATAATATTTGGTGGACATAAAAACAAATAGATCAGTATTTAAAGTATCAAATCTTAAGAAAATCATAAATATAAAGAAGACTTTTTGATTTCTGCACTTTAAAGGCCCATCAGTTTTCTGTCAACGCTGCTAAGTTTATCTTACCACTTAAAGCAAGTGGCATTGTTTTGATGTGTACAAGAGAAAAAATTAATGCAGCTTCAAAACTATAGTAGAACCTCTGTACAGTAACCACTCAAGGGACTGTAACAAACTGGTCAACATAAGGAGGTGTCAACATAAGGAAGTAGGTGCATTATCTAGTCTATGAAAATTAAGTCAACTTAAGGAGGTGATCAAGTATGGAAGTTCTAGTTTAACTTCACAATGCTCTGTGATGATGTTAGTACTTTTCAAGAGGAGAAAGTGAGAGCATGCCAACTCAAGAAAAGTCAAAGAGAAAGGAAGCTGCAGCTGACAATGACCAACACAGGTCTAAGAAATCAATGGGATAGTGTCAAATCTGTGTAAAAGTGGCCTAAATTCTGGTGACTTGTTATCAAGGGGCCTCTAGTGACCAGAGACTTTTAGCAGATTGTCCTGACCAGGGTCCCAGCTGGACTCAGAGAAGATGTGGATGGGAAGCTGAGTAAAGCAGAGGTTATCTAACTTGTCTAAGATTTCACAGCTAGTAGAGCCAGGAATCAAACCCAGGCAATCTGCTCCTGCAGTCTGGACTCTAAACACTACCCTATACTCACTACCATATATGGTATGTGAGTTCTCAGCTCACATAAGTAACTCATATTATTAACTGTTCTTAATATTTAAACTGAGACAACACTTCATTCCATTTGGGAAATATACATAACCCTTAAGTTAGGGGATGAACTCAAGAGTCAGAACTGGTCTTGGCCAGTGGTTGCATGAACAATTTCTCAGCCCTAATTTGAGCTTCAAGTCTCATTTTTCTAAATGAAGAAGTAAGACTAGGTCAGCATTTTATAATCATGCTCCCTGGAGCTCTAGACTTTTTGCAGAAAATAGGAAACAGAAATGGGAAGCAGATAATTCTGGTCTCCAGGTTCCCAGCCTCCAACTTAATCAGGACAGTTCTGCATTCATCTATCTTATATATTTACATTCTGTGACAAATTTTACTTGGGAAAAACACAGATTGCACTGTGAAACAAGAAAAGGAGAATGAAAAACCCCTAGGCTGTGTGAAATCTAAGATCTTTGCCACCTCTGACATTTTTCTTCAGCCTCTAAATATAATTAACCTGGGAACACTATGTAGAAGGATTTTTCCAGTAATTTCTAAATGTTTTCTCCTTTTTATTTTTTACTCTCATGTTTTCAGAGCTAAATAAAAATAACCAAAGACATTACCCTAATGTGATCCACTTATCCAGTGCAAAGGACTTAGAAAAGGCTGCATGGCAAAGCAATGCTTGACTTGGGAGTGCCTTTGTTAAAGGGGAGTACAACTCTTTTTCCCCTAAAGAAAGAATATTAGTCTAAAAGGGCTTGTAATAACTTTGACGTCCATCAATATTTAATCAGTCTTTTTCCTGTTTTAGTCTGAACTTTTTCCTCCAACAGCACACAGCAATGAAATCAATATATGACTTAAATAGAAAAAGCACATGGTCTAACAGTTTATAGCCCCTGGAGACACCCTCAGAGTAACATTCTGTATGATAAAGTTATATGTTTTGTGAAAATGAACTGGAAGGCAGAACTCTTAAGCACCAGGCTATGGTCTCCCATTAGTGGAAGTGAGAGCTATACACTCCAGTGTGTGCAAAGAGTAATATACAAATCCCTTTTATTTTTTGGAAAACTGCACCAATAAAACAATCTTTTCATAGGTAGCAAGGAGCTAGAAAGACTTTGAAGAGATACCACCTATTAAACTAAAACTATCTCTAGCTGACATTTTCCAGGTTGACACCTATGAAATTTAGGAATTAAAAATGGATACAGAATTTTCTTTAACTATCAAAAACTACCTGTTTTCCAAGAGGTTAGGATTATTAGCACAAATCCAGATGTCAAGAAGTTCTTTTTCCTGATAATTGGTAGAGGAAGGTAAGACTCTCCATTTAAGACAAAGATCTGATATAATCAAAACAAAATCACATACAAAAGAAACGACAATCAGAAATGAATCCATCAGAATAAGATGTCAGTCTGCACATATCAAAAATATGAAGTATCTCTCAATTCAAAGACAAGTGAATTCTTTATCACGTATCATTATGCTTGATGGTACAACGATTCTAAGACTCTGATGAGCTACTTCAGAATCCCACCACTATTATTAATGTTACTACTTCAGTTCCCTCCAGTTAATTTCTGCTACTTGCAGCCAAGAAACCTTAATAGATCCAAAACACTCTACCTCTTCATAAACCACATTAAGAATTCCTGTGACTTGACCCTCTCATTTTTCTTTCTTTTTTTTTTTTTTTTGCATTTTTTAAATTAATCATAGCTGTGTACATTAATGCAGTCATGGGGTACAGTGTGCTACTTTTATATACAATTTCAAATATTTTCATCAAATTGGTTAACATAGCCTTCATGGCATTTTTTTAGTTATTGTGTTAAAACATTTATAGTCTACATTTTAAAAGTTTCACATGTACCCTTATAAGAGACCCTCCCCTTTTTCTCTGCCCTATTGGCCATGTGATGACAATACTACTTTCTATGTCCAACCACATGACTAGCAAGGTCTCTAAACCATATACACATTACTTTCTGTGTACTTTCCTCTGCTTTTATTTCACTCTCCAGTTCACATTTCTGATTTCTTTTGCTCATCTTCCTGGTACAGTCTGGCATTGCATTTAGGACCAAGGAACACTATCTTCTCCAGGCTATACTTCAGATTAATCCTGAATTCCCTCTAGACACACTATTAATGGCTCTTAGGTAAACACTTGTCTGTGTTTGTCTAAGGCAGAAACAATTTGCACAGAGGTTAAGAACCTGAACAGTTCCATCTCTTACTAACTCTGTGATCTTGGACAAATTAGTCAACATCTTATGTATCATTATCTGTTAAAAGAGACTACATTAGTACTACTTACCTAAAAGTGTTATTGAGGATGCAATGACATAATAATGATAAAAGCCAATACTGCTAGACACTATCATAAGCACTTAGTAAACTTACATTTATTAAATTATATTACACATATTCTTGTAACAACTCTACAATGCAGCTGCATGAATCCCATTTTATAAATAAGGAAGCTTGAGCTTAAAGAAGTTAAACAACCTGCCCTATTTCATGCAATACTTGGATACTAGGGACTAAATTATAACACTATCTGGTTAATTTCAAAAACACACAGCGATTGCCAGCCATTGTATTTACCATCCAATAAACTTTCACATACAGTTTTAATATGTTGAATTATAACTTCTAAATATCTTTCATTATGATCCTCTGAACTCTCACTGCCACCCCTTAATTCAGACATTTATGATTCCTCACCTGGATACTAGACTACAAAAGCAGTCTCCTCAGAGGCCTGATCCCTCCCTTTGTCCCACAAGATCATCCTTCACTGAGCTGCCAAAGTGACCTTATTGCAAGCGACATCTGGGCACTCAGGTCCTCCTTGGAATACTCTCAGGCAAAAAGCTAGGAAGGTGCTGTATAGAGTTTTATGCACTATACGATGCTTTTTTCCTTTGCCTATTTTTTCCTCTAGATTGTTCACTGCAGATAGTAGAGTCTGTCTTTAATTCCTTAACCCTTTGAATAGTGGCTAGAATAAGCACTCAATGATTCAATGATGTTATCCACTATTGAAAACCTTCCAATGCCTCTTCATTGCTTGTCAAACTAAAAATTTACTCTGGCATTTGAAGCTCTGTTTACCCAGCCTAATATTTTTATCTTTTACCATTTATTCATTGTTCATTAAGGTGTCAATTACTAAATTCCTTCCATGTATTAGACACAGTATTACATATTAAAAATAAAAATATAGTCTTTTTTTTATTACTATACCACATACATTTTAGGTGAGCTGTAGACCTGAAATTAACTCACATTTCTCTATGATTTCTCTCTGCCTACCAAAATTCTATTTTAAAGCCCATCACAAGTGCTACTTCTGTCATGAAATCTTGCCTCTACTCCTCCCATCCTTATTTTGAACCCTCAAAGAGCTCTCTGCCTCTATTATATCATTTATCTCATTTTTCTCTTTGTTATAATTATTTTCATGCTTACCTTTTCTCCTAGACTGTAATCTCTGAAAAAAATAACCATGTCTACTAATCTTCTTCTCCCTTATCCCCCATTTTGTAAGCCAATGACTTGCACGTTTAGGAATTAATTAATATTTTCTAATTAGAATGGAACTGAACACTTACCACACTGTATCATGAATGGAATGGCCATGGCCTGTCTTCTTTGATACTGAATGGAATCTAAAGTTGTACCCATGTCTTTGTTGTTCTGGTATCCAACTTCATTCCAGAATGAGGTCAAATTTCTATTACCTTTAAAAAAAAAAAAAAGAAACCAAAGAATTAATGAAAAAAATAGCACGCACCACATAATCAAGATGAATAGCAAAGGGAAATTTAGATGTATATGCATGTATGTACAGTGTGATCTCCACTGTGTAAATAGTAATATATAGACAGAAATAAGACATTGAAATATTATTAATATTGGTTATCTCTGAATAGTGATATGATGAGTAAACTCTTTTATTTTTTCTTGTATTTTCCCAAATTATATGCAATAAATATGCAATATATTTATAATAAAACCAAAGAAAATAGTACTTATTTAAAAATATGTATGTTTTTGTTGCAATAAAACATTTTGACACTCACAGCATTATTCCCAGGAAAAACTGAACTGATTAAACTTAAACTTATTGATATAAATGTTTATCATTCCTATCTGATAGCCAGAGTTTGGGGTTTTTTGTCTTTATCTCTAGTTCTTTTTGCTTCCATTGGTTAATCCCCACCCTAACCCTAAATTCAATATTCCCTCCTTGCTTGGAATCAGCAAGTATCATGGAGGACCATTAGAGAGTCTTCTTTAAGAGGCTGTGTTATCCTTTGCCCTAGCAACTGTACTGTTAAGAATTTTATCTACAGATATACATAAATCTACCTATGTGTGTGTGTGTGTATAACAGCATTGTTTTCAGTAAAAAAAACTGGAAATAATGTCGAATCCTATGAATAAAGAACTGACAAATCTCATTCTCAAATAACTCAACATAGGGCAACTTTTAAAAAGAAGGATGTAGAGCTAAACGTATTGTATCAAGATCTCCAAGATAGACTTTTTTTTTAAAGGATTAAAATAGCATCTTTAGTATAATTTTTATAGTTTTTAAAAAGCATATACCTATAAATTGTGATGGACATACTTTTCCTTTCCTGAATGGATACAAAAGAAGTTTTTATAGGGTAGAAACAGGTTGAGAGGAAGGCAAGAGAAAATACCTTACTTTACATGTTTTACTTTTCTTAACACATTGAATAATTTTACATTTGTGTATATTACCTAAAGTTTTATTTCAAAAAAAATCTATGCCTTATTATTTTATTCAACATGGTAACCACTAACCATAAGCCACATGTGGATACTGAACTCTTAAATGTGGCAGGTATGATCTAGGACATACCCACACAAGAGAAAAACTCAATTTCAATTCAAGGTAGGGGGAGGAAGAAGAAGGAGGATTAGTGTTTCCGCTTAAAGGACCCAACGTCAGGGTATATGGCACAGCTCTTGGTCGGGGGACACAACTACAACAGGGACTCTACCTAACAAATGCAAACACTGTAACCTAACTGTACCCTCAAATTAATCTGAAATTTTAAAAAGTGGCAGATATAGAACACTGTCATTAAAAAAAATTCGAAAAGCATGCTCTGAAATATAAATACTGAAAATAAATAAGGTTATAGCTTTGCAACAATCTTAACATATGGCTATGTATTCCATGAAAGCCACAAATAAATGACTTTATAGCTTATGGTTCCTGTTTAAATTTATGCTTAGAAAGTTACGGACCTTTAAGATTAGCAGAGGAGGGACTCAGCCTTTACAAGGAAATTTTTAGTTGGGCTGAGCTAAAAGCACACCTCACTAATTTCTAGGTCTCTCATCTTGTCTTTTAACAAAATCCATAGTTGCTCTTGTACCAAATTGCCCTTGGATTATACTTTGGGGGCTCTCAATTCAGATGGTCAGTTTTTGATCTTTGTCCAGTATTTGGTCTTAGTTCTTCTCATACTCTACTTTTATGCATGTCAGAACCTGACGAATTACTCTGGTAGAAGGGCTTGTGATGCTTTGCTTCTCTTATTTCCATAGTTGACTACTTAGCCTTTACTATCTCAAAACAGGGAGATTATGTATATTTTTAAAAAAATTCTCACATAAATTGGATTTAATTTTGACCAAAGTACATTACTTAAACATTAATTTTTAACTCAACTTGTTAATATGTTGTTTAGTATATTGCATCCTCATTTATAAGTGAAATATGTTTGTAATTTCCCCTTTGTAATAATATATTTTCTTCAATTTTAATATCAGGTGTATCCAGATTAAGTAGAATGATTTTGAAGTATTTCTTCTTTTCCTATTGTCTATAAGATTTTGGATGATCTGTTTTTCGAAATTATCTTTTACTTTTATTTGTGAACTTTGATTGTCTATTTTTTGAAACTTTGGGGAAAAATAAGAAGTTAACTGATGACTCCATACTGAACCTCAGAGTCAGAGCATCCTATAGTAGATGTACTCTTGTTTGACAATGTGAATGTTACTTTCTTTGCATTATTATTGCTATTAGTGCTTAATATTTTGATGCAGCAATCGTCTGATTTCTTTTCTGAATGTATTTACATTCGTTCTCTACAAGGTTTTTGTTTCTAGTCCTTATCTTAAACATTGTTATTGTTATTAAATTTTAAGCCTTTTTAATTTTGTGATGGCAAAAAGTGGAAACCTAATAAACACATGTATGTGTAAAAAAAAATTTAAAAAATAGATTTAAATACTGGCTCTGTCACATATGAGCTATATAAGGAGCAAGCCATTAAGTTTTCTTACCCATAAGGTAAGTGATTACGATAACTTGTCTTACAGAATTATCACAAAGACTTAGAATGGAGGATTCTAGGAAGATGATGTAGTAGAAAGCACCAAATACCAGTTTCACCACCTAGATAAAAAACTGCACTGGCAGAATCTTTCTAATGTACTATTTTGTAACTCTGGAGTCTACTGAAGGCTTGCAACTTTTTGGAGAAGTTTTGGATGACAAGCTGTAGTCATTCATTCATTTTAGTCAGTTCAATCATTTTAGCTCTTATATTGTATCAGCTACCTATTCTGTACACTTTAGCCCTATAGCCACCAGCTATGTTCATACTCCTGGAGAAGCTTTTCCAGAGAATGTAGGACTTAGGGTGGGCAAAAAATACACTGTCCTCCAAGTATTGAGGATCTCTATTCGAGTACTGATTGTTGCTTATCATCATAGAAGTACAGACAAAGAAGTGAGTGTTGTTACACCTCCAGTCATTGTTGCAAGCCCTTCCCCTTTGAGTGAAGTGATTTCCAGGGGAGTTAAAGAGCTAATGTCTTATTTCTCCCTTCATTCCTTTGTTTCTCTTTTTGGAAGTCAGACATTGAAGACTAACATATTCAGAAACAACCAAATAGATAGAAGGAATTAGGAACATACTGAATATGATCAGGAAAAGGCACAAGCTCAGAACAACATGAGAAAACTGCAGGTTCAAAGGAAAAGACCACTAAGTAGTAAGTAGAAACTGTATGAGAAAAATAAAGATATGGTGAAAGACGCATACATTGGCAGTTATAAAAATATTCCTATTATAACAATGGTATATAACTACATTTTTGTTTTCTATATATATATGTGCAATTTAAAATTAGGTTAGGCTGGTATTCCTTCTTTCTTTCTTTAGGATGCCACCCCATTCTCTCACTCCTTTTCTCTCCCCCTACCATTGTCCTTACTCTCACTCCCTGATCTCTGCCCTCTTCTCTCTCTCTCATCTCTTCACCCCCCCCTTCCCTTTCTCTAATAAAAATAAACTTACACTTTTATATTCTAAAAATAAAATTAGGTTATATTTTTGTACATTTAATGTGTAAAATGTAATTTTATGATATCAACAACTGGAAGGAGTAAGTAATGAACATTTGAAGAAGTAGGTAATGAACTTTTAACCTTTGGGATGTTAATGAAATCAACATGGTATAAATTCAAATTAGAGTGTTATAGCTGTAGGGTATTAAATGGGATTCTAATAGTATCCATAAAGAAATGACTATAAGATAAACTACAAATGAAATAAAAACAAAATTTAAATGTTTCATTATAAAAAATCAACTTGACACAAAAGAAGACATTATTATAAGAATTAAAGCTATAAGGCATAAAGAAAACAATTAGTAAAATGACAGAAGTATCTCCTTATCAGTAATTACTTTAAATGTAAATGGATTAGGCACAGCACCTGTGGCTCAAGTGGCTAAGGCACCAGCCACATACACCTAAGGTGGCGGGTTTGAATCCAGCCTGGGCCCACCAAACAACAACGATGGCTGCAACCAAAAAATGGCCGGGCGCTGTGGCGGGCACCTGTGGTCCCAGTTACTTGGGAGGCAGAGACAGGAGACTCGCCTGAGCCCAGGAATTGGAGGTTGCTGTGAGCTGTGATGCCAGGGCACTCTACCCAGGGGGACAGCTTGAGGCTCTGTCTCAAAAAAAAATGTAAATGGATTAAACTCTCCACTCAAAAAACAGAATTAGCAGAAGGGATTTAAAATATATATATAATCCCACTACAAGTTATCTATAAGATACTTCTGATCCAAAACATAAATTGGTTAAAAAATAAAATGATGGAAAAGGATTTCTCTCGAGCAGAGGTGACTCTGCTAACATCAGACAAAATAGACCTTAAGTTTTAAAAGGTTACAAGAGACAAAGAAAGACATTATATAGTAATAAAGGGTTCAATACTGTAAGAAGATATAATAATCATAAACAATTATGCACTTAAGAACAGGCTATCAAAATGCATAAAGCAAAAATTAAGAAAAGTGAAGGGAGAAGTAAATAGTTGTATAATAAGAGTTGAAGTCTTTAATACCTTCCTCTCAATAATGGATAAAATAACCACAAAGAAGATAGCAAAAGTAAGAAAATAGAAGACTTGAAGAATACAATAAACCACCTAGGTCTAAAAATAAAGTTTCAATAGATTTACAAAGATAGATACCCTCACAAAATGTCTTCTCTGACCATCACAGGATGAAATTGGAAGTCATTAATTAAAAAAGGGAATCAAGAACATTCATATGTATGTAGATATTAAATAACACATTATTCACCTTTTGGCTGTGAATAATACCTATAGGCATTCAAACAAGATGTAGGTGTTGTTATTTTACAAACAAAAACTTGATGACATGTTACTGTTCTGTTACTTGACTTGAGTCTGTAAGCATCATATGCTTCATTCTCAATATTTTTCATAGTTGTGTCTGAAATAACTGAAACCAACTTGGGAGAATTATTTTGATCAGTAAAAAACCAAAGAATGTCCAGTAATAAACTGTGTATCATAATGGTTATTGTCATCAGTGCACACATCCATTGGCACATTTCTTTTCTGAGCACTCCACAGTCAAAAGATTAAACAACAAATAAGGATCACAGAAGAAATCATAAAAAAAATTAGAAAATATATAGAGATGAATGAAAACAAAAGCATGATACAGCAAAACTTAATGAGACACATATACACAAACAAAAACTGCTCTGGGAGAAATTTATAGCTACAAATGCTTATATTAAAAAAAATGACCTCAAATCCAAAATATAATTTTATAACTTAAGGAACCAAAAAAGAACTAAAACCAATGCTAGTTGAAAGAAAGAAATGACTAAGATTATAGCAGAAATAAATGAAACAATTTGAAAGCTAGAGAAAATGAACAAAATCAACAGTTGGTTCTTTGTAACAAATTTCACAAACCTATAACTAGATGGACCAAGACAAAAAGAGAAAAGATTCAAGTTATTATACAAAAAGCACATATGAAAAGTGAGAACATTACTATCAATTCTACAAAAACAAAATATAAGAGTTCTATGAGCAATCATATACATTGAATAACTTACATAAAATGGACAAATTCCTACAAATACAATACCTACGAAGATTAAACCATGAAAAAATAAAAAATTCAAATAGATCTATAACTAATAAGTATATTTTATCAGTAACTGAAATTTACCAACAAAGAAATGCCCTGAATTGAAGGCTTCACCAGTAAATTATAAAAAACATTTAAAGGAGAATCAACATCAATCCTCAAACTTTTCCCAAACATTGAAGAAGAGAACATTCTTTTTAACTTACTCTATGAAGC
Source organism: Galago senegalensis (assembly GCA_963575145.1). NCBI lineage: Eukaryota > Metazoa > Chordata > Mammalia > Primates > Galagidae > Galago > Galago senegalensis. The sequence goes on from CAUYTI010040468.1 coordinate 45,833, forward strand.
TGACATTGCCCTCATACCAAAGGCAAACAAGGACATTACAACAAAGAAAACTTCAAGACCAGTTGTGTGGCTCACATGTGTAAACCTGGCACTCTGGGAGGCTGAGACAGGTGGATTGCTTGAGCTAAGGAGTCTGAGACCAGACTAAGCAAGAGTAAGACACCATCTGTATTAAAAATAAAAAAATCATCCAGGCATTGTGGTAGGCACCTATAGTCCCAGTTACTTGGGAGGCTGAGAGAAGAGGTTCACTTGAGCTCAGATGTTTGCAGTTGATGTAAGCTATAACACCACGGCCCTCTACCCAGGGTGAGAGAGTGAGACTCTGTCTCAAAAAACAAAACAAAACAAAAAAACAAACTGCAAACCAATATCCCTCATTACAGTGATACAGATACTAGCAAGATGGTGGAACAGAAGCAGCACACAAAGTTGCTCTCAAGGAAAAGATCAAAAGTTGCAAGAAGATACTCACGTACAGATAGACCTTCTTGGAAAGAGTCACAGTGGTGAATCATTAAAGAAACAATGGGAAACATTCAGAGAGAAGGAAAGGGAGACAAGGTAATCAATCCCCTCTGCAAAATCAGAAAGTATCTGGGGAATTTGTCCACACCTGGAGAAGGCTAGGAGGATAGAACTTTGGAACTCCACACTCCTTCTACAGATGTTGTAACCCAAACTGTAAGCCCCACTCCCCCCACCGCAGACCACACAACTGGTCAGGGAGCTACTTAGATACTATGCAGTGGGACTGCACCAAAAGTGCACACAGCAGGGCCCCAGTGGCTTCCATTCTCAAGTTGCTGCAATTGACACTATTCTGAACTATTTGGTCCAGAGTGCCTCATCTACACAGGGCTTGAATTTGTTATATCCACCTCTGTATCACTGTGCTGGGCAGGGAGGGAGCAGGGGGAGAACAGATGCTCTCACATATCCCATGATTGCAAGCTCAGTGTCCCTCTTCTTCACAGGGGATTCAAACAGAGCAGACACTGATGATAACACCTTAGAAATCCCACACCAACTGCCTTACTGGTGGAGGGAGAGAACCCCAACTGCCCAGCAACCTGGCCCCCAATGCAAGGCTCCTGCACCACTGTCCAAGCTTATGGCCATGCCCCTGTGGATCCCAAGCCACCAAACTGGCCACACAGTCATACCCTCTAAGTTTCCAGCCACTGCCCCCCAACATGGCCAAAACCCCAAGACATCCAATGGCTCCTATGCCTCTTCACAGCCCTGAGTCCACCCCTGCAGCTTATACCCATCACCTGGTGGGACCCACCCCTGTAGTCCAGCACTGCACCATGGACCCACTGGCCACGTACCACCATTGCACCTGGACCCAGATGGAATGAAATGCCTGCAGCCCTGATATCTATGACCACCACCCAGATAGCAATGCCCTCCTGCCATTGCCACCACCACAGGTAGACACATGCAGAGCAATCTCCCATAATCCCAGCCTCCATGGAGAGGAATCTGCCCATCAACCCACCTAAGCTTCTGACAGTGGTCTGAAGAACAACCCATTACATAGCTGCATAAAGATTATTTAACACTGGCTTAAACTGAGACAATAAAAAGGAAAAAGAAAAACACAGATTAGTTGTATTATTCAATTTCAGTGTATCTGGAACCCCTCCTGTGAGGTCAATTTCCCAAAGTATAGGACACAAAAGCACCATCTAGGAACATCTTCTTTTCACTAAGTAAAAGAGTTCCAGGAAAGGAGAATATATACATAGCCCTAAGCTAGAAAAAGAGGCTTCAGATGAGAAAAGAAAACAAACAAACAAAAAATAGCAAAAGAATTCTGGCAATATGAAAAACAGACTAGTTTGATACTCCCAAGGAACACAATAGATCAACATTAATGGATTCCAACTAAAAAGGAAATTGCTGAAATGTCACCAATGGAATTCAAAATATAGATGGCAAACAAGATGAATAATATGTCAGATATATTAAGTATAGAATATAAATGTCTTGACATAATGATTAAGTAATTGAGGTGAGGGAAGTATTAACCAGTATGATGTAAGCATTCCAAATTGTATATCAAATCAACACATTGTACCCCATAAATGCATTAATGTATATGTGATCTACCTCTTTATGATTTAATTTTTAAAAAGCTGAAAATCAATAAAAACTATAAAAATATTTCAAGACATGAATAAAAATGTGAAAAAGGCACTAAAGAGATGATACAAGAAAGGTCATAATAAACCTTTGAAAAAAAGATATTAAGGGGAAAAAAAGATATTAAGGGAATTTCAAAATACAGCACAAAGCTTCAACAACAGGATTAGATCAAACAGAAGAAAGAATCTCAGAGCTTGAAGACAAAGCTTTCAAACTAACCTAGTCAGTCAATGATGCAGTAAAAAGAATGAGAAAGAATGAACACTCCAAGAAATGAGACCACACGAAGTGAGTCAATGTATGTATCATAGATATATCAAGGAGGAAGAAGCAAAAGTATAGAAAACCTATTTGAGGGTATTAATGAGGAAAACTTCCCTGATAGACCAGAGATTCATATATCCAGATGCAAGAAAGTCATTAAACACCAGTATGACTCATAGCAAAAAGGAGATCTCCAAGAAACAGTCATCAACCTGACCAAAATCGAAATAGCAAAGAAAATTCTACAACCATCAAGATGAAAGCAACAACTAACCTATGAAGGAAAATAAAATAGGTTAATAGTAGACTTCTCAGCACAGACCTTACAAGTCAGAAGGAATAAGAGCCCTATTTTTAGTCTTATTAAACACAAGAACTGCCAGCCAAGAATTTTGTATCCTACCTAACTAAATTTCATGAATGATGGGAATAAAGACTTTTCCAGACAAGCAAACTCTAGAGGAATTTGTCACTATGAGTCCTTCCCTACAGGGAACACTCAAAAGTAACACTATACATGGAACAGCACTATAGATATCCACCAGTGTAAAAATATCACAAAGTTAAAGACAATATCTCTTATAAAACAATAGCAGAAGAAAGAAAATAAAAGTATCATCCAACATGATGAGTAGAACAGTATTCCACGCATCAGTACTAACACTGAAAGTGAACGGTTTTAATATCCAACATAAAGGACACAGACTGGCTGACTGGATGATAAAACACAATGTAAGTATATGCTGTCTCCAAGAAACCTGTCTAATGGATAGGTAAAAGGATGGCAAAAATATTCCATGAAATGGAAATAAAAAGTGATCAAGAATAGCCATTCTCATATCAGATAAAATATACTTCAAATCAACAATGGTAAAAAAGTTTGCTAGTCATTAGATAATGGCAAAGGGAGAAATGCGACAAGAAAACCTAACAATCTTAAATATTTATGCACCTAACACAGGAGCTCCCAAATTCATAAAACAAATTCTACTAAATCTAAACAAAGAAATAAATAGTAACATCATAATTTATGGGGACTTCAACTCCTTACTTATAGAACAGTCCAGATCATTAAAGCAGAAAATCAATAAACAACACAGGACATAAATGGTACACTCAAACAAATGGACCTCACAAAGATTTACAGAATATTTTATCCCCAAACTATTAAAGGCATATTCTTTTTATCAGGACATGGCACATTTTCCAAGACTGATCAGATCTTAGGCCACTAAATAAGTCTCAGGAAATTAAAAAAAAAATTGAAATCAGGTCCTGTACCTTCTTAGACCAAAGTGGAATAAAACTAGAAATCAATTACAAGACAAACTTTTGAATCTACACAATATCATAGAAATTAAACAACCTGCTGCTGAATAATCCTTGGGTTAATAATGAAAATTTAAAAGTAAATCAAAAGATTCCTTGAATTGAACAACACAGGAGACACAGCTTTTGTAATCTATGGGCTACAACAAAAGCAGTGTGAAGGAGAAAATTCATAGCCTTAAATGCTTACATCAAAAAATAAATTAACACAAATTAACAATCTCATGTCAAATCACAAGGAACTAGAAAAGAACAAATCAAATCCAAAGCCAGCAGAAGAAAAAAAATATATATAAAGCTCAGAGCAGAACTAAGCAATATGTAAAAAAACAAACAAACAAAAACCCCCAAAGAATTAATGAAAGTTCTTTGAAAAGATAAACAAAATCAATAGACCACTAAAAATGACCCAAATAAGTTCAACCAGAAATGAAAAAAGAGACATTACAACTGATACAACAGAAATACAAAATACCATCCAAAACTACTATAAAAACCTCTAAGCACGGGGAGAGGGGGGAAAAATGTCCAACAGGTACCAGCCTCCAACAGAAGCTCCTATCCAGAGGGAAGGATAAAGTCCAGAAAACACCCAACAAAGTTGAAGACTAGAAGCCCAGCCGAGAGAGAAAAATACTTGCAGGACACCTCTGCTGAGTCAAGCTGCAACTCCTAGAAAGCAATCTACAGGTACATAATACATCCCAAAGGAAAAGTGTCCATCCCCTCCCCCAAGAAAGTTGTGCTTTTCTCTTTGTTTTCTCTCCGTCTGCCCCTGTGAGTCTTCTACAGGCACGTGATAAACTGAGGATCTATTGTCTCACCCCACACGTGAGAGCTAGAGACAGTGGGTTCTACTCCCCTAGAGATACCCTGCTGGGACTCCAAACACCCTCTCACCAGGCAGAAAAATAGAACTAACTTTCTCACTGCCATTTTGAATTTCCAGTTCACCCTTCCCCCCTTGCCTGCAGAAACAGTGAGAGGAGACCCAAGAGCAGCATCCTCCTACCCCTGAGGGACCAAGGGCCCTGTCCCAGCTCTGCAACCCAAGAACTTCCCAGCAGGGCTGCCGATTGCTCCCCGGCTGGCCAGGAAAACCCAGAAGTGCCCAACAAGGACTGACCCAGCCCCACGTTCCTGCCAGGCTGCCAGCTGCCCAGCCCCACACCTTGAGAAACCCCTGCCGCACATACCAAGGACTAACCCAGCCCCAGCAGAGCTGGTTGCTTCCCCACCCAACGGAAAACCCCAACACTGTGCACCGAGGACTGATTCAGCTGTATTACCGGCACTCAAGGCCCAGTGGCTGAGAACTGCAAGAGGACGGGCAGTTGACAGAGAACCACACTGGAGTGGCGATACCCCAAGGCGAAGAGCAGCAGCCGCAACAGCGGGAACAATGAGGCTCACACCCCTTAGGCTTTTCTGGGCAGACACACTCTGTCTCCCCACACAACCAGAGGAAACCAGCAGCCACTAGCAGAATGGTTTTGGGACAGTCTTCCAATGGTGCAAATTCAGCGTGGGGCAGAATCAGCAGAAAAATTCTGGTAACCTGAACAACCAGAGTAGATCAACTCCCCCAAGGAAGGATAGGGCAGATGCAATTGAAGATCCCATCCATGAACAGATAGCTGAGATGACAGAAATCAAGTTCAGAATCTGGACAGCAAATAAGATTAACAGATTGAAGGAAAGGAGGGATTTAGAATTTCAAACTATTCAAAAATTGTCTCAGGAATTCAATGATTTTGAAGATAAAATGACCAAAGTTTTGAAACACTGAGGCAAGAGGATGCAGCCCTCAAAGATCTGAAAAATACATTAGAATCCCTCAGTAACAGAATGGAGCAGGCAAAAGAAAGGATCTCTGACATTGAAGACAAAGCTTCAGAAGGAGCCTAGGCACTCAAAGATGAAGAGAAATGGAGATCAAAAACAGATCACTCTCTTAGAGATCTCTGAGATAATTTGAAGAAAACTCATATTTGTCTTATAGGAATCCCTGAAGGCGACGAAGTTGTTTCACTAAGCACAGAGGCTGTACTTCATGAAATTATGAAAGAGAACTTTCCAGACATGCCAGTAGATCCTGAAATTCAGATAGCAGACAGTTTCAGAACCCCAGCATGAGTCAACCCAAACAAGATATCCCCCAGGCACATCATAATTAACTTCACTAAAGTTGATATGAAGAGAAAATTCTGAAAGCAGCTAGACGTAAGAAAACCATAACCTACAAGGGGAAGAATATTAGAATGACTACAGATCTCTCTGCTGAAACCTTTCAGGCTAGAAGAGGGTGGTCATTGACTTTTAATCTCCTAAAACAAAATAACTTTCAACCCAGGATCCTGTATCCAGCTAAACTGAGTTTCATTTATGATGGAGAAATTAAATACTTTA
>CAUYTI010040470.1:0-19542 GCA_963575145.1 Galago senegalensis
TTTTTGAGACAGAGCCTCAAGCTGTCCCCCTGGGTAGAGTGCTGTGGCATTACAGCTCACAGCAACCTCCAACTCCTGGGCTCAAGCGAGTCTCTTGCCTCCGCCTCCCAAGTAGCTGGGACTACAGGCGCCTGCCACAACGCCCAGCTACTTTTTGGTTGCAGCCGTCATTGTTGTTTGGCGGGTCCGGGCTGGGGATTCGAACCCGCCACCTTAGGTGTACGTGACTGGCACCTTAGCCGGTTGAGCTATAGGCGCTGAGCCATAAGGCCTGGCTATTTGTTGTTGTTTCAGTTGACACTGTTCTTTATCTGGCCCAGGCGGGTTTGAACCCGCCAGCCTCAGTGTATGTGCCTGGCACCATAACCACTGTGCTACGGGCGCCAAGCCTCACTTCTGGAATTCTACAGCTCAAAAGTGAGGAGTTTTTAAGTCACTTTAAATACACAGCCTTGCTAAACCAAAACTGTAGACAAAATAGGGAAGATGAGAGAATTAACACATTCCATAAGGTGTCAGGTAGTCTGAAGTTCATAGACACCAGTTAAGTGTTGATTAGACAAGCTGTATACTCCTTTTAGCAATATCCTTTTTTTTGCAAGTTACTTTCCCTTAGTAGATAAGACATATTTTAATTGAACACTATTTCTTAAACTCTTGATCAGAAGAAAAATATTTCAAAAGTAGCTCTCAATAAAAACTAGGGTTAATGTCAGATAATTGGATAACCTTTCAAATAGTTTCATTAAGCCTTCCCTGCTGTGATATTATCACAATTTTTTTAGCCTAGCCAGCTGGGGTTCTTATTCGAGCTCTCTGCTTTCTAGCTGTTTGGCCTTAGGAATTGGTACTTAACTTCTGAACCTCAATTTCTTTCTTTCTCTTTTTTTCTCCTTTTTTCTCTCTAAATAAAAGGCGAAATGAGAAATGAGTAGGCAGCCAATACATGTTACTGCTACACCCCGGTCATAATTTTTACACAGAAACAGCAAAATCAACTAGTCCTTTAGCTAATTCTTATGGGAATGCCAGGCATGTTTAGTGTATTAAGGATTAAAGTCTCATTTGCTTCATGAAATAGAAATCATCAGGACCAACGTATAAAAAGATATAGGTTAGCTGTTTATTGTGATGGCTAAATCATAATTTTGAAATACAAAATACCTTCGCCTCATTAACTTAGATGAAAAACGTGATTCTAAGGACTACCGTTAATGAAAAGCAACAGGAACCCCAAAATAATACTGATGGCTTTCTCCCGTGCCAGTTTTTATTCAGCACAACTCTAAAGAGACTCAAAATGACATATTTACCCCATATCCTAGAGGCAAAATGTTCGCTGTGGATCTAGACCATTCAATTTAACTGCAATCTTTTCAAAGGCTGATACTTTCAAATGATCTGCTGATTAACAGGGACTGTTAGACATAATATAAAATGTTCCTAAGGAAAGCATAGCTCACCGTTTATTATTATCCATTCCAAAAGACAGAAATATTCTTTTTAAATCGTTTGTCATAAAACCCACAGAGCACTAGTGGCTCCTATAGCTCGAGGTGGAGCTACAGGCTGTGTTCTTCTCACTTAAAAATTTTCAACTTTTATACACTGTTCTTAAATAAAAAGAAGCTTCAAAACTTCAAGTGCCCGTAAATATTTATCATTTACTCACAATAACAAAAAAGCACATTCTATTCCCCCCCCATAGGAAGCAGGAAAAAAAGTATCCCTACAATTAAGGATTTTACTATCTGAAGACAATAGGAAAACACAAGCTCATCAACATAAAATGTCCAGGGATCCCTGGAACCAGGAGACCCTCATGGTCTGTGCTCTGAGGAGACTGAGGTAGGTTGGTTTGTTTTTGAGACAGAGTTTCAAGCTGTTGCCCTGGGTAGAGTGCTGTGGAATCATCACAGCTCACAGCAACCTCAACTCTTGGGCTCAAGCAATCTTCTTGCCTCAGTTTTTCTATTTTTAGTAGAGACAAGGTCTTGCTCTTGCTCAGGCTGGTCTTGGACTCCTGAGTTCAAGCAATCTACCCACCTGGGCTTCCCAGAGTGGCAGGATCACAGGTGTGAGTCACCCATGACTATGACGGCAGAGACAGGCTGTCTGCACTCAGCACTGAGGACACTGGTCAGAGTACGAGTGTGACGATGACGGGAAAGTCAGTTGATGACGGGGACAAATGAAGGCTGTGAGTCTGAAGGTCAAAAGCACAGACTGTGCTTGAGTTTCAGTGCTCCCGAGTTTATGAACTGTCCTTTAGCCTTCGTAGTTTTTAGCAGTTTGCAAACCTTGTCTCAATTTTCATAGAAAAGATAGAGAAAAATTGCCCAGTAGGAAAGTGAGATAAAAGACCCCTCCCCTGCCATTAATCTTAGAAGTTTTGGGGGGACACCGTGATGAGATGGTGACGGTGGCAGCTCTCTTCTTCGGTCACCTGTGATGAGCCAGGCATGCTGGCACTGTTTCATACATAGCTTTGATCCCTCACCCACGGGCCGGCGACTGGTACCTGTCCACAGCCTATCAGGAGCCAGGCCCCACAGCAGGAGGTGAGTGGTGGGTGAAGGAACAAGACTTCATTTATATTTATAGCCGCTCTCCTTCCCTGGTCCATGGAAAAACTGCCTTCCAAGAAACTGGTCTCTGGTGCCAAAAAGGTTGGGGACCGCTGATATATAATACTATTTAAGTTCCACAACCACCCAGCAAAGTACATAGTGACTTCCTACTGCCAGTGAAACAACTGTACTCAAGGAAGTTAGGTGACTTGTAAGTAGGTGTGGACGGACAGAACCCTGGACTACTGGCCGCACACACCCAACTCTACTATGCTCGCACAGGGCTGGTGAGTCTGTCTTCCGTGTGGGCACCCAGAGCCTGACCTCAGGGACTTCTAATAATAGGCTAATTACCGTACCTGTCTATAGGTAGTTTATGCCTTCATAAAACAGCCAGTGTGGTTCACAGCCGTACAACTCACAGCCGTACAACTCCGTACATCTCAGTACCTGTTATTTAGCAGCAGGAAACACTTGGTGCCACCTTTGGGGGCAGACAAGTACTGCCATTTTACAGACGATGAAACCGGGACAGAGGACATGAGAAGGGACCCGTTCTGGGTCATCCAGGTACCAAAGATGGAAACCTCAGCAGTGTGACAACATAGTCCTAACTCTGTGGCTCTGCCACCTCGATGTTTAAAATGGAGTTTTAGCATCTTGGCCAATGCTAAATAAAACTAGTGATCCAGCTGGCAACTCCGAGCGCCTTCTCCCTGGGCTGCGGCATCAGAAGGGATCGTATGGTTGGTTTTGTTTCTCTCCATCTACAGACCTCAAACCCTTCCTGAAATGCTAATGTCACCAGAGCAACTCCGCCTGATTTAAGAGCAGTGATGAAACAGTCCCTAACAGTGCTGGGTGACTGACCCATATGGACAAGCCAACGGTGGCATCCCGACACCGGGACGGCAGCAGGCCAGGGCACCTTATCACACACGGGAAGGGAACAGCAGGTACAAACTGCTGTGGCTATTTCCTGCCAGGCTGTCTCACTGGAGGTGCCGAGCATCTGGGCCCTGAATCGTGCTGTCCACTCAAATGTCAACAGAGCATCCCCCATTCAAGTGAGTGAATGAGCGCAGTGTTTCCTTCTCCCCATTTCTGCCTTGTCTGGGGAGAGAGGCTGAAACGTGAACCAGAGGCAAGCTCACTTCCCCCTCCAGCGGGTCATGACAAGCTCTGACACACACACAAGTCCTCTTTCTTGGTCTTCCCACTCTACATCTGGCACATTATTTAAGGCACAAGCAAAAAAGCAAACTAGGTTGGTCATTTAGGTCATCAGAAGGGCAGCAGTCACGTTAAGTGATGTGGTATAAAGCCTTAAAAGTCTCTGAGAGCTGGGGCTGCCTCCCTTAGGGGGGCTTCCTTGAACTTTCACTAGAACTCTCCAAGTCTTTGGGGTCCTGCAGTTTCATCTGCCTTAAAATTACTTTTCCATAAAGAGTCCTTCAGGGTCTAAAACAAGGTCAGGGCTGATGTCTGGGCTTGATATTCAGAGTTTGGCCTCGCCTGCCAGGAGGAGGCCAAGAGCAGAGGGGTGCAGAGAAAGGCCCCAGCCCACCCTCTCTCTGCTTGGATTTTTACGCCAGCAGGGGCAAGGGTGAGAAAATGGAGGGTGCTCAAGTCCAGCGAATGAGATTGGCAGTGTTTAAACTCTGCTCTCGTCCAAGAGAAATATGAACAGCTTAGAACTAGAACTAGACGTCCACAGTTTGCTCCTCCGGCTGCTTCCTCTGCATTACACAGGCAGCTAAGCTAGGCAGACTAAGTGGAGACGGCCAGCCCACACAGAACACTGCAAAGAACAACTCTGGATATGCAGAAGCTCATTCTCTAGGCCAGTGGTTCTCAACCTGTGGTCTCGACCTACAGGAACTGTATTAAAGGGCTGCGGCATTAGGAAGGTTGAGAACCACTGCTCTAGGCTTAAGGAGCCTGGGGCAGACAGGGGGACCACAAGGCAGTCAGTTCACTCCCACATGGTAGAGGCAGTGTGTGTGTGTGTGGGGGTGCTGTCTCTGTGCCACGAACCCCAAGGACTCCCCAGAGAAACAGGAATCAAGACTTCAGCCTGACAACAGCCAGGCTGTGTAGTGGGTACTACAGACACATGGCCTCTGTGGAGCCAAGAGGTTCTTCACCATCAGCCCCATCCACCTGGTAGGATTTGAATAGAATATGCCTTTCCCCCCCCCCAGACAGGCTGTCCTAATAGGTAGCATCCTTTTAACTTTAGACTCACAAACCATCCCTTGGAAGTGTCGTGTAATGATGGTTATTGGAGAGGAAATTTTCTCACTACTCTTAATATGAAAACTGGTCCAGAAAAAGAAAAATTATTTAGTAGGAATTCATGTAATTACAAAAATCACCCTGTGCCTCTCTTGAGCAAGAGAAATGTTTTGGTCATCAGCAGCTCTGCTGGGCTTAGTCAGATCAGTGCCAGGAATTCTGTGAACTGGAGGTCAAGCTGCCAAGATTCAAAAGAAATGTCTACAGTTAAGTGTCTGCACAGATAACTGGAGTGTGAGAGCCAGCAGGCCCCGGCATGCGACGCCAGCCACAGTACAGATGGGAAAAGTTTCCCCGATTTTCCCCTTGTCCTGTAAAATTTGACAAAGCAAACAACACAAAACAAAGAACCCTTCCCCTTCCCCCAAACCAAAAACCTCTTACCTAGTTCTCCCCGGAGGTTAAGGAGCTCTTGAGATAGGGTCTTCTGTTGTTTCAGGGATTCCTCCCGCTGCAGAAAACACACATCAAGTTACTCATGACTATCAAGAGGACCCCTTTCAGTAAGGTTGTCTGTTATCGCTGGCAAAACGAGCCCCAGGATTGAGAAGCCAAGATACGAATCATTTAGGCTAACAATTTGTGTTGTTTAAAAAAACACAGTTGTCCACTTCAGTTGTTAAGGCCATTCATTGTTTCAAAAATCTGTATTTTCGCAGGTCCCAGGGAAACTTTCATTTGAGGCAGTGAATGGCCCATTAAAAAATATTGACTTTGAGCCCATGCTGCCCTGCTGAGCCATAGCCCCTTGTAGCTAATGCATGCCACACTTAAGACATAACGCTTTCCCTTCTCCTACTCCAAGGGCAGTAAAGACCTAATCAGTTTAAGATAAATATTTAATGTCCTAAACATAGCCACTTATATGTACTTTGTCCTATAATCGCAAATAAAAAACTTTTGTTACAAGGCCAGCCCTTTCACTTCTAAAAGACAAAAAGTTCGTTATAAAGCTACAGCAGAAAGATGATCTTTTCAAGACAAAATTAATTTTATTCAGCCACACACGCTTTTCTGAAGATCATGATCCTTTGAATCAGCTCTAAGTTTAAACAGATGTTGAGAGAAACAAACCCAAGAAACCCTGGGGTAGCTGTTTTCGTCTCAAAAAAAGCAATTATGAACCCCGCCATAAGGCATAGTTTTCAAGTTGCCAGTAACTCATAGCAGCCACTATCGAACACACTCTTACAAATACAGTAACTAGACACAGTTCCTTTAAAAGTAGATTTCCCAGTGCCAGGGTGTAACTAAGGAAAATGAAGAACATTTGAAAGCTCTCTGAAACCTGCCCTCACGGGGATCCCCCGGAGTCTCACCGCATCTTGACCACAGTAGCACCGAGATCATAAGACCTGGCTTTTGCAGCAAGAGTTGCTTGTCATTCGAAGCATTTCCCCTGATTCCACACCAACCTCTGCAGTAGCCCCTGACACTCTTCCAGAAAAGCACCATAAACAAATACGAATTACCCTTGATGCTGCACAGGGAGGATAGAGGCACATTTTGCTGCCAGAGCAGCCCATTCTCCAGCTTCTGTCTCCAACTCCCCCGCCCTCCCACTACCCGAGAAGTGCACAGGTGGCCACGCCACCCACCAGTCGGGTCCATCTACATTCAAAGCTCCAGCAGGAGGTGCGCCATTGGCCCGCGGGCAGCCTGACTTCACGTCCTGCAGGTTACCGTAAGCCTCAGACTCCTCTCTCCCACAGAAGCTGATACTGCAGCTTCTGCCTTTTGGCACAGGCAGCCTGTGATTACTTAAAGCCACAGCCCTTCATTTATGAAAAAACGAGAGCCAGCCATTAGACTGATCGATTGCCACTTAGTTAAATATCAGCTGGAATGGTGGAAAGAACCACTGACCCTCTCTGCATGGATAATGGAGTTATTTTCAGGGAGCCCTTCCACTCCCCTCTCTAATTGAGGTCATTAGATTATTACAATTAATAACAGAACAGGGAAACTTGCTCTTCAAAACCCATATACCAAATGAGGTTATGAACGAGGTGACAGGCAACCGAAGGGGGTGATTGTGACTTAAAATTTAAATGACGTTTCCCTCAAAATTTAATTTGTATAAAACCTGGTCCATGGGTATTTTACTAAAAAATGTCTGAAGTGCTGGTTTGAGAATCAGACATCATATATGGCTTTAACTTTTACTCTGTACTAATTAAGAGCCAAAAAAGTGAACTCTGAACACCAGCACTGTCGTGGGGACAGTTAACAGTGACTGGAATTTAAGAAACGCTTTTTCACCGAGTACCTTTTGGCCTCAATGGTATCCTAAACGCTTGGTGTTTTTAAAAAGTGATATTAAGGCAGAACACAATTATTAGCGGCACTTTATCTAACAAATGCAATTAGTATAACCTAATTCTTTGTACCCTCAATGAATCCCAAACAATGAAAATAAATAAAATAAAAATAAATACAAAGTGGTAATCAGTGGTATTAGTGAGTCTTCAGTTCTGAAAATTAATAAGTCATTGGTTTTCTAAGGTAGAAATTAAAGTTTGAGGCTCGGCGCCTATAGCTCAACCGGCTAAAGCGCCAGCCACGTACACCTAAGGTGGCAGGTTCGAATCCCCAGCCCGGACCCACCAAACAACAATGACGGCTACAACCAAAAAATAGCCGGGCGCTGTGGCAGGTGCCTGTGGTCCCAGCTACTTGGGAGGCGGAGGCAAGAGACTCGCTTGAGCCCAGGAGTTAGAGGTTGCTGTGAGCTGTAATGCCATGGTACTCTACCCAGGGGGACAGCTTGAGGCTCTGTCTCAAAAAAAAAAAAAAAAAAAGAAATTGAAGTTTGAGGAAAATCAGCCTGGTTCATAATAAAAGGGAAAAAATATGAATGCTTCCCTTATCTCAAATTTAGGCCTTAATTTCATCCATTTAGTAACCTACTTCAAGTAAATATCAGAAAATTTGATCAGGAAAACCAGATGACGTCTTTACTAAATACCCACAGGAAATTCTGAAACATACTTGGTACATTTACTTAGAATTCACTTTCCAGGAGTAGCCAAGTTGCTAACAGAAGGAAGAGAGAAAATAAAATTAAATCACTTTTCAAATGTATGAAAACTAAAGGGAAGAGGAAAAAAAAATCCAAAAATTAGATGGTATAATTTTAAAGAATAATTTAATGAAACCCATTATGTTCTATCACAAACATATCCCAGGTGGTATTTTTTTATTAAAAGAGTGCTGGGGACAGGGAACTTCAGTCCAAATGGAGATGTTTCCCCAAACCCCAAGGCACTCGACCATTCTGTCCTCAATGCCTCAGAAGCTACTGACATCTTCCCACCTCTGGGAGTTGTAGCAACAGGAAAACCTTGGGGTCTTCTCTTATTCTCTGTCTAAATGGGAAGTCAGCGGTCAGCCCGTCCTCCCTTCATCACATGTCTGAACCAACTTCATGCTCCTATAGTGTGACCTCCACTCTGGTCCTGATCTGTGCCAACAGACTCCCAGACCAACAAAAGCATCTCTTTACCTTTCAAAGGCTAAAAAGGTCATTATTCCATATTCTTTTTTTTTTTAGACAAAGTCTAATTTTGTCACCCTTGGTAAAGGGCTGTGGCATCACAGCTCACAGCAACCTCAAACTCTTGGGCTTAAGTGATTCTCTTGCCTCAGCTTCCCAAGTAGTTGGGACTACACAGTTGCTTGCCACAATGCCTCGCTATTTTTTGGTGTATGTGGCTGTCACCCTAGCTGCTGAGCTAAGGTGCCGAGCCATTACTCTATATTCTTTAAAATAGAATTGCTCTTAACATTTTTTGAGACAAGGTCTCACCCTGTCACCCAAACTGGAGTGCAATGCCCCCCTCTCCCCTTAGCTCCCTGCAATCTCTACCTCTTGGGCTCAAAGTGATGCTCCTGTCTCAGCCTCCAGAGTAGCTGGAACTACAATAGGCACATACCACTAGGCCCAGCTATTTGATTTTTTTTTTGTTTATTTTGGTAGAGATGAGGTCTCACTATGTTGCCCAGGCTGGTCTTGAAATCCTGGCCTCAGGTGATCTTCCTGCCTTAGCTCCCCAGAGTACTAAGATGACCGGCCTGAGCCACCCTACCATATTTTTTGTATAGAATCTCTTGCTCAAAAAGAGCCTCTCACTGAGCCCATTATAAAAAAAAATAAAAACAAAAAACACTTCACTGGATGTTCCATGGACCAAATCAGCCAGCTCCTGTTTAAGACTTCTGGCCTCCCTTCTGTCCAAGTCACATGTGCCCTGCATTTGTCACCTCCACACGCTTGTCAATGCCACCTCCTCTGGAATGTCTGGCTTTCTTTACTGACCCACCATATAAACCTTCTGGGAAGGCTCACTGTCAATCGTGGACGCCATCCCTTCCCCCACATGCCTACAAAGGACGTTGATGCTTCTGGATTAGTTGGAAACTTGTTACTCAGTCCCAATTAAACAAGTTATTTTTTCAAAGTAGACTCTATGAAAAATACAGAAAAATTTAAGACACAGTCCCTGCCTTCAAGGAGCTTGGGACCTCAGTAGAACTAAAACGTCTGGACTGAATTCTTTGGTTAGCTATCAAAGCAGATGACCTCACTGGAGGGGAACCAGTACAGGAGAAAAAAACTGAGGCTTTAAATATCAAAAATGCTGGTCGTAATGCCCAGACCGCAAGAGACACACACTGAGCTTCCGTTCCTGCCCGATTCTCCCTGCTAACTTGCTCTCTACGGATACTTACCCTTTACTTGTAGAGGATAAAATGCACCATCTCACTTAGATACTGATTTAATTTTTTTAATCAGCTGCTCCTAGATCAGTGTTTCTGTCTTAGATGATAAAGTCTTAACAGTCCACATAGCATGTTTATTTAATTCTCTGTGCATTACAACATGCAGAATTCCATGCAGTATGAAGAAACAGAAAGGTGGGAGTCAGGAGAGAAAGATGCTTTTATACTCATGCATTAAATATCTGCAGTGCTCCAAGGAAGAAAAAACAACTGGATTCACCATAATTGAATTAGGAGTCTCTGGGACACAGGCCCTTAAGTCTCTGGCTGTCATCCAAAATGCAGTGTGCCTGAATTTTGCTAGCATCTGAGCAGTACAACTGCATAGGCACTGTTGCAGAAAAGAGCTGCATCAGACAGCACAGACGTGCGCTGGGCCTGACCTTCTCCCCATCACCTACCCCACAAGGAGGTGCTCAGTGCATTTACATTTTTTTTCACTGCAACAATTTTACTAATAGGCTCAGCGCCCATAGCTCAGTCAATAGGGTGCTGGTCACATACACCAAGGCTGTGGGTTCAAGTCCAGCCCCAGCCTGCTGAACAACAATGACAACTCAACCAAAACAATAGTGTGGTGGGTGCCTGTGTTCCCAGCTGCTTGGGAAGCTGAGGCAAGAGAATCACTTAAGAGTTTGAGGTTGCTGTGAGCTGTGATGATATGGCACTCTACTGAGGGTGACATAGTGAGACTGTCTCAAAAAATAAATAAATAAAACAATTTTACTTACAGTAGACCGCTGGTGTCATTCAAAACCCACCTTTGTACAGGTTAGATCTAACTTTAGATTAGATTTCACTTGCAAAAAAAGATCTGGAGGCACTTTAAAGAATAAGAGGTTTGGGGCCAAGCGTGGTGGCTCACACCTGTAATCCCAGCACAGGGGAGGCTGAGATGGGAGGATTGCCTGAGCTCACAGGTTTGAGACCAGCCTGAGCAAGAGTGAGACCCTGTCTCAAAAAAATAGCCAGGCGTTGTGGTGGGTGCCTGTAGTCCCAGCTACTTGGGAGGGGGAGGCAAGAGAACTGCTTAAGCCCAAGACTTTGAGGTTACTGTGAGCTATGATACCATGGCACTCTACCGAGGGTGACAAAATAAGACTATGTCTCAAAAAAAAAAAAAAAAGGAGAGAGAATGAGAGGTTTGGAGGGTGACCTGGGTCCTATTCAGGCTTACTCAGAAACCCATCCCTTTTATGAAGAAACTAAGACAGCTACCGTCATCATTGGCATTCTCTCTGTCTGTCTTCACAAAATACTGTCCAATTATGCAAGGATAAATCCAGAATTCGAAAACTAAAACTGACATGGGTGTGTCCTGAGAATAGGATGTTGGTTCATAGACACACAAGGCATTTATTCGGACTTTTGCTATGTAATGAAATATGGCCACCACTGAAGGGGGAAAACTGTAGTCATTAAATAGATTCCTAACAAGAGGACAAGTGACAGTCCGAGGACGCCCTATATAATCAGTCATTTTACCCAAAATGCAATGCTGCAAAACCATTTAGAAATGATTAGCAATAACAAGATACATATACAGAAATACAAACTCATGTACTTCTGCGATGCATATTATGAGAAAACTAAAGGGTCAAGGGAAGTTTTTTTAATTGCTTACTTTTCCTCTTCCTTGAATCTTTCCTTTCCAACTCTTTTATAACAGCACCCAGTACACATTAGGCAATCAGTAAATATTTGCTAGCTATAAAATAAAGGGAAAGAACATTTTCTCCTCGCTCTAGCTACCTGAGGACAGGCAAGTCACCAGTCTCTGCCTCCATTTTCTTGTTTGTAAATTCCAACTCGTTGTGTTTTTTGCTGAGGATTTAGTAAGGTGAGCCAGACTATCTTGCACTAGTAAATATTCAACAAATCTTTAGTTCCTCTGGCTTCTCTTTTAGCCCTTAAACACGCAGCTGGAGCATCTAGGTGGTGGGGGGGCCCAATCAGAGAAAGCTTTAGAGTCCAAGTTATATATGTTTGTTTCTTCCAAAGAAACATAATGTAACTCATGGAGGCAATTTTCTTTTTCTTTCTTTCTTTTTTTTTTTTTTGAGACACAGCCTCAAGCTGTCCCCCTGGGTAGGGTGCTGTGGCATCACAGCTCACAGCAACCTCCAATTCCTGGGCTCAAGCCTCAGCCTCCCAAGTAGCTGGGACCACAGGCGCCTGCCACAACGCCCAGCTATATATATATATATATTTTGTTGTTGTTGTTGTTGTTGTTGTAGCTGTCATTGTTGTTTGGCGGGCCCGGGCTGGATTTGAACCCGCATGTGGCTGGCGCCTTAGCCACTTGAGCCATAGGCACTGAGCAGGCAATTTTTAATTTTCTAGTAGCCACACTGAAAACAGTTTAAGAACATGAAGTTAATTTTAATAAGATATTTTATTTAACACAAATATATACAAAACAATACCATTTCAATGTGTCAATATAAAATTGAGATATTTTAGCCAGGTGTTGTGGTAGGTACCTACAGTCCCAGTTACTTGGGAGGCTGAGGCAAGAGAATCACTTAAACCCAAGAGTTGGAAGTTGCTGTGAGCTGTGATGCCATCGCACTCTACCCATGATGACAGATTGAAAGTCTGTCTCAGAAAAAAAAAATTGAGGTATTTTACATTTTTGTCCTAATTTTAAAGTTTATGTATGCTGTACACCTGTTGCACTTGTGAATCCAGACTGATCACACTCGGAAGGCTCAGTGGCCATAGGATGGCCACCATATTGAACAGATTAGTTACCGTGTTTCCCCAAAAATAAGACCTACCCCCAAAATAAGCCCTAGCAGGATTTCTATGCATTTGTTAAATATAAGTCCTACCCTGATAATAAGACCTAGTGATGGACGTGATAATAAGACCAGATATGCTGCATAGCCATGCCATGCATTTTGGCGCAGAGTGGTAAGGAAGACTGGAATACCTTTTATAAGACATCCCCTGAAAATAAGCCCTAGTGTGTCTTCTTGAGAATAAATAAATATAAGACAGTGTCTTATTTTCGGGGAAACAAGGTCATTGTAGGTAATGGAGAACCACAGGTTTTAATCAACAGATGGAATGGTTTGGGGAAAAAAGCTGCTAGCAGTTCCTGGGATGGGTTATAGTAAGAAGAAGCCAAGCCTGGAGACTGGTTCAACAGTTACTGTCATAATCTAGAGGACAGTCATCCAGGGTCAGAACGGAGGATGGCCTCAGTGGGAGTGGCAAAGATGGGGAGGGGAGGCACGCTGTGGCTGGGAGCTCACAGGACGTGATAACTGATCTCGAGAGGAAGAGCTGGAGATGGGGCTGTTAGGCTGGATGTGATAAGATAAAATAATCGGTTTATCTCTAAATAGAAAAGCTAACTGTTTTTCCTCCATTTGATATTCCGTGGTTTCCCAAATTAGCTTACTTGGTTATTGAGCAAACTTAAATAAGAAAACTCTCGAGTTTCTTTCCTTTTAAAACAGAAATAAAAAAACCTACTGTACACTACTGTAACTAAGAAACTAAGTAAATGTCTCCATCTCCTCTTCGAAAAATACATAGACAAAGCTCTAAAATATTCAAACATTCATCTGTCTACTGGCCTGGTGGCTCCTCAAAGGTGAAAACCAAGTCTCTCATTTACCTCTGTCCCCTCCTTAAAGAGGCAACTACATCACAGTGGGCTTTGTATGAAATCAGCATAAGTTTGGTGGATTGAACTGAACCATATAACAATCAAATGGTACAGTTTTTTTCTTTTGAGACATCATTTCTTTTTTTTTTGAGACAGTCTCACTGTGTCACCCTTGGTAGAGTGCTGTGTCATCACAGCTCACAGCAACCTCAGACTCCTAGGCTTAAGCGATTCTCTTGCTGCACTCTCTCAAGGAGCTGGGAGTACAGGTGCCCACCACAACGCTTGGCTATTTTTGGTTATAGTTGTCATTGTTGTTTGGCGGCCCAGGCTGCGGTTGAACCCACCAGCTCCAGGATATGTGGCTGGCGCCCTGGCCGCTGAGCTACAGGTGCCAAGTCTGAGACATTATTTCTATCCATCTTTAAAACAACTGCGAAAAAGAAATATTAATATCTAAAGAGCTGAAGTTATGTTCTCATCCCAGTTTCCCCCTCAGATAATTAGAGTTTTTGTTGTGATGGCAGTAACATATGTTCATATAAAACTTGGTTTTCTCAATGAATTTTTAACCAGCTCCTGAATCTTCCCAGTAGATTATCAGAGAAAAGCAGAAGAATAAATAAAATCTGCTTTGCTATTGTCATACCACAGATTGTTTTAGGAATGGATGGAAATTTAAGGACAAATCCCTACAAATGATTCTAACAGTTACCTCCATAGTGCTCTTTGACCTTTAAACTTTAAATACAATTAACCTATGTTTCAAAGCATTAGACCCAGTATGGGATGGAAAGCTACCTGCGGTGAGACAAGAGAGGAAGTGGAATAAATGGTAATGCTAGGTTAGGTGTAGAGGTGCCCCCGGAGTGCGCCAGGCAATTATCTTTTTGCTATTGTCATTCTAACCAAGAAAACTCTAAGGGATAAAAAGAACCAAGAAAACATTTCCACCCTAAATGTCTGGAGACTCAGGTATCAGATGAGTTGACCAAAGCACAGCTGTGTAGATTACAGCTGATCCTCCCAATGGTTAACTTAAAGACAGTCACAAGACACCAGCCTGAACACTGTCCCCTGTTCCCCTCCTCCCACCTGGGTGAGAAAGACAATTTCCAGGGCGCAGGTCCTCACCTCTGCCAGAAGGCGCTGAATGACAACCGTCAAGGCTTCAAACTTGGTATTGCCGCAGGAAAGCAGCTGCTTGAGCTGCAGGATAAATCCACTCTGGGTTTCACATTTTGTCTTATATTGAGCCAATTCTAGTGTTTTTTTCGAGGACAGCACATCGGGAGATGTCTGTGTCTGGATACATAAACTTCTGGGATTCTTCTGCCTGCCCTTTTCAACTGCAAAAGCAAAGAATACAGGCATAAGTACAGGAATGAATACGAGACGTTCATTTTTATAACCACCACCGCCTGGATTCAGAGACAGCCAGATGAGCCACAGAGACGCAGTTAGGCTTTGCACACGGACCAGGACTGGAATTAATCAGAGATCTAGACGTCTGGAATTCAGAAGCACAGATGATGGCTTCAGTCCCGACTTGAAAAGATTTACAGGGAACAGAGAATTCTCAACACAAAACAGAGTTAGCAAATCCAGAAACACAAAAATGGTGTACAAAGTGATGATGATTCTGTAGTCTCTAATTTTCCAGTTAAATTGGTAGAGAAACCTGATTGTGGCTAGTATTCTGGTTACAAGTACGAAAAGAAAAACACTGGCGGAGCCCATGGCTCAGTGGGTAGGGTGCTGGCCCCATATACAGAGGGTGAGAGGTTCAAACCCAGCCTGGCCAAACTGCAACCAAAAACAGCTGGGTGTTGTGGTGGGTGCCTGTGGTTCCAGCTACTCGGGAGGCTGAGGCCAGAGAATCGCCTAAGCCAGACATCCTCAAACTGCGGCCCGCAGAGGACATTTATCCGGCCTGCTGGGTGTTTTTGCCGCTGCTGCCTATCCTTTTAAAACTATAGTCTGGCCCTCCAAAGGTCTGAGGGACAGTGAACTGGCCCCCTGTTTAAAAAGTCTGAGGACCCCTGCCAGGAGTTGGAGGTTGCTGTGAGCTGTGAGGCCATGGCACTCTACTGAGGGTGATAAAGTGACACTCTGTTTCAAAAAAAAAAAAAGAAAGAAAAACACAAATGATTGGGCTTGAGATACAAACTCCTCATCCTTTCCCTAGCGATGGCCTGGTCATTACGAAGATTTGTATTTAGACGTTTCTTTCCTAATCTCTAATAAATCATCACATACGTTGAAAATCTACTCACATTTTACCCGTTGTCAAGTTCATTGTTAAGAGTACTATCCGCCTGACTATGCTTTCCATTTTCTGTGAAACAAAAGTATTGTAGGAATAAAAAGTATTTTTATTCCTCCAAGCAGTAATAATGGTTTTAAACATTTTTTTTAAAAGCACATGCTAACACTCCAAATCCATCGAAGCAGCCAGGCTGTGATGACTCTCTCCCTATGCCGTGGCATCCTGGGAATTACTCTATTGTAAATGAAAAACCGTTCAGCTTTGGAACCACTCCCAAGGCGTCAGGCACTTTAAATATCAAGCAGAACTGGGAAAATGGAAAACAAAATGCTTAGCTTCTGGAAGTAAACAAATCAAATAATCAAAACAAATCTGAATCTCAGAAAAACCCAGTAGGATACTAAACAACTAAATGTTTCCTTCTTCTAACAGCCTTTCTCTACGGCACCCACATTTTCTGGTGACAAATCGAAGTCAACTTTTTAAGCAATTAGTAATTATTTCCTCTAAGCAAACTACTACCGTGATTGTGGGAAGGAAATTAACAAAAAACCCGAAGTGTTTGTGGTCCAAGAACCAATGGCAAAATACACTCAATATACTCTAAGTTAAAAAGAGAGAGAAGGTTCTCATTTCTGTGGTGGCATCAGATGGCTCAACAACTCACATTTCAATTAACACATGATAATTCACAGTCCTAAAATGACTAAAATAGCCATTGTGTTTTCATATTTGAAGAGAAGAAGGAGGGGGAGGTACTTAATCCATTATTCTTTATCACTAACAATTTTTAGCAGTGGCTTATCAATAATTGCCACTTCCACAGCAGATGGAGAAAACAACCACGTTAATATTGTCATAATATTACAGGCCCCGAAGTTATAGAGTCACGATATTAATGAAAAGTCATCTCTTTGACCACTTATCAAATATCTGAGCTCGGCATTCCTTTATGTCATTTCCTAAGTGTTCTCAGAAATTGTGTCGGTCACCTACTATAGAATAATAATTACACAGCAGTTTACTGTTCAGAGTGTTCTCACTCTCCACCTGTTTTGATCCTCCCAGGAACCCTAGCTAGGGAAGGCGAGGATCACAGATGTAAATGACTTGCCCTTGTGTACATAGCTTCTATGGGACAGAGCCCACGTCAGAACCCAGACCTCTAACACCAAGGCTCTGTTGTTCCCACATATTTCAGAAAGCGGATTGAGTGGAAACATAACACATCATGTAAATAAAAATAAATATTTAGGCTCGGCGCCTATAGCTCAACCGGCTAAGGCGCCAGCCACGTACACCTAAGGTGGCGGGTTCGAATCCCCAGCCTGGACCCGCCAAACAACAATGACGGCTGCAACCAAAAAAAATAGCCGGGCGTTGTGGCAGGCGCCTGTGGTCCCAGCTACTTGGGAGGCGGAGGCAGGAGACTCGCTTGAGCCCAGGAGTTGGAGGTTGCTGAGAGCTGTAATGCCACGGCACTCTACCCAGGGGGACAGCTTGAGGCTCTGCCTCAAAAAAAAAAAAAAAAAAAAGAGTACCCAGCTCTTTCCTCCCAACTCTGTCCCTTCAGTAGCAGCAGTGACCAGGCTGCTCTGGTCACAAAGGATGCCTGAGGTCCCCTTAACTCAGGGACATGGGTCACATGTAAGCGGACCCAAGCACTTGGGTCCCTATGCCTGTGGCTTGGCCTAGCACCTGGCGTGGTCAGTAGGCGAGTTGCCCAGGGCCAGAGGCACACCGGCTTGGGTGTGGGTCCTCTGGTCTGTAAAAGGAGAATCTTGATTGTCTCCACATTGTGGTGCTTATTGAGGACTGAACTTCAGGCCTGGCACACACACTGAACCCTCAGTGTTACAGCATACAGAAACCCTATGTTCTGGTTCCCAGCACCCTGCTAGGACTGGCACACAGGAGGTGCACACTAATTGTTCATTCACTCAAGAACCCATTGAGCACCTACCATGTATTTTGTATCAGTCTCATGTATTGGGAGACACCACTGATAATTCCTGGATTTGGGAACAAATGTGGGATAAGGACTCCAGGCAGTGGTGTGCAACAAGGGATGGAGGTTCCCCCCAGGAAGTGGGTTGGCACAGCCTGCTAAGAAGCAGGGGAAAAAGAAGGGAGTGTGGGAAGGGCACCCCCAGCAGAGGGCATGGCTATGCAAAGGCCCAAGGTTCAAGCCTGCATGGCCCACCCAAGGGGCCAGTGGGGCTGGGAAGGGGGCAGCTGAATTCAGGGCCAAATGAGGACAGAGGAGATGCCCAGGGCACTCATGTCTGCTTCAAGCCTGATCCAACCTAAAACCATGGGAGACAGGTTCTGCCCCTTGCTCAAAGAGGATAAGCAAATTGCCCAGTGTGTGACTTCATGGGATGTGAGCCCAGGCCCATTGTTCCAGGGCCTCTTAACAACTACGTAGGCTGCAGCATGTACTTCATGAATTTCTGCAGAAAAAATGTAGGTGAAGGGTCTGAGCCAGAGATGCCTGGTTTTGTGTCTCTGGCTCCCAGTCCTGTCTTCCTCATCTGGAGGAGAGGCGGGTGGAGGAGTGTTTATTGGATTCCCTGTGATGGGACCAGTGTGCCTTCTGGTGGTCAAATCAGGAATGGCTTGGAATAGCTATAGAGATGAAGGCAAGAGGTGGCCAGTTGCCAAATCCCTGTCCCTAACCTCTTGACATTCAAAACCTTTTACACACAGGCTTCAGTTCTTAATTCCTCAACACCCTGGCCCCAATGCTCCCTTTGTCAGGTAATCCAGCTCTGACCAACTCCTATTCATTCCTCACAGCCCTTGTTCCAGTGCCTCCTCTCCCAGGAAGCCCTCCCTGTTTCCCCAGGCAAAGCCAGGGCCATCCTAGAATCCCATTCTCTGGCCTACCCTCAGAGGGCTCAGGGTGTCTGCATGCATCCATCATAGGTCTGGCATACAGTAGGTGGTCAATGGATGTTTGTTGGGTAAATAAAGAAATAAATACAGACATGATTCTGGCCTGCACCAGCACATGATACAGTTTCTGATGATTGACTTTTTTTCTTTTTTGTCGAGTCTCACTTCGTCGCCCTCAGTAGAGTGCTGGTGGTGTCACAGCTCACAGCGACCTCCAGCTCTTGGGCTTAGGCAATTCTCTTGCCTCAGCCTCCTGAGTAGCTGGGACTACAGGCGACTGCCACAATGCCTGGCTTTTTTTGTTGCAGTTTGGCCCGGGGCCCGGTTTGAACCCGCCACCCTCTGTATATGGGGCTGGCGCCCTACTCACTGAGCCACAGGTGCCGCTTTTTTTTTTTTTTGAGACAGAGTCTTACTTTGCTGCCCAGGTAGAGTGCCATGGTGTCATCATAGCTCACACAACCTAAAACTCTCTCCTTTGAGCCACAGGTGCTGCCCTTTTTTTTTTTTTGAGACAGTCTCAAACTGTTGCTCTGGGTAGAATGCCAAGGCATCATCATACAGAGCTCATAGCAACCTCCAACTCTTGGGCTCAAGCGCTTCTCTTGCCTCAGTTTTTTCTTTCTTTTTTTTTTTTTTTTCTTGTGACAGAGCCTCAAGCTGTCACTCTGGGTAGACTGTCGTGGCATTACAGGTGCCCACCACAGCACCTGGCTATTTTTTGGTTGTAGTTTGGCAAGCCTGGGCTGGATTCAAACCTGCCAGCTTTGGCGTACGTGGCTGGCACCTTAGCTGCTTGAGCTACAGGCACTGAGCCTTTTTTTTTTTTCTTTGAGGCAGAGTCTCACTATGTCACCCTTGGTAGAGTGCCCTGGTCTCACAGTTTACAGCAACTTCAAACTCTGGGCTTAAGCAATTCTCTTTCCTTAGCCTCCCAAGTAGCTGGGACTACAGGCGCCCACCACAACTCCTGGCTATTTTTTTTTTTTTTTGAGACAGCCTCAAGCTGTCCTCCTGGGAAGAGTGTCATGGCATCACAGCTCACAGCAACCTCCAACTCCTGGGCTCAAGCGAGTCTCCTGTCTCAGCCTCCCAAGTAGCTGGGA
>CAUYTI010040477.1:0-13919 GCA_963575145.1 Galago senegalensis
TCCTGCCTCAGCCTCCCAAGTAGCTGGGACTACAGGCGCCCGCCACAATGCCTGGCCATTTTTTGGTTGCAGCCATCATTGTTGTTTGGCGGGCCCGGGCTGGGGATTCGAACCCACCACCTTAGGTGTATGTGGCTGGCGCCCTAGCCACTTGAGCCACAGGCACCGAGCCAAGCATCTCTGGTTTTACCAGACTCCCCACCAGACAGACCCCCCTGGGCAGGGCACACTCTGAGAGGCACCCTATGTGCAGCGCACATCTGCCAGGAGGCGGATGGAGCTGTGAGCACACAAGAGGCTCCCCAGGGCAGCATGACTCAGCATCAGGGCCCGTGCAGACCTCTCCTGGCCTCCTCAGGGCTCGGCGGGCAGTGGACACAGGAGACCAAGGCTGTGGTGAGGACAATGGATGCTGCATCTATGGGTGGGTTTCTGCTCTTCTAGGGCACTTCCTGAGCCCTTCCTTGGTAGGGAGCAGATGCAGAGGTCCACGGCCACCTCTGTACCACTCAGGGACAGGGTCTCTGCACTGCAACGAGGGCCTGTCCTCAGTTCATGGTGAGGAGCTGCCCAGGAGATGTCCATCTTGCCTCTGTGCCTCGCAGGCCCTCCCCTACTTCAAAGGGTGCAGAAGACCAAAAAGATGTCCAGAAAAGGGGTGGGAACGTACCAGGACTATGCTGAATTGGCCCTGAACCCACCAGCCTGCACTCTCTGAGCCCTCTGCAACCAATGCCAGCCTGCGGGTGCTGGGGCACCAGTGCCGAGTGTCCCCCAGCCTGAGACCCAGGTCTGACCGCAGAAGCAGAGCGGCAGGACCCCGCCCCACTGGTATCTCCTATGCCCCTGAGAGCAGCGTAGCAAAGTGCCTCACAGGTGATTTGGGAGGGCTTTTCCAGAGTCTCATCCTCCTTGAGAAGGGTGACCCCTCCTTAGCAGGGGGCTCCTGGCTCCCCAAAGCTCCCTGGGGGCAGGGCGGGGGTGGGAAACCCAGCCTTCTTTATTTAGCTCTGCCTTTGGCTGAGTTTCCATGGAAACTGCTGGTAGCTGGAAAGAAGGCCCACAGAAGTTTTTCAACTATCATTATTTTAAAGGCTCTCACTCCCTTGGTCCTGCCTGCATTGATAGCTGTTTCCATAGAAACTAGACTAGGAACTGCCAGAGTGAAGGGGAGTGGAATTTTGGGCATTTCCCATGGTTGCTGTGGAAAGGAGGAGGCTGTGGGGGCTTGAGGGCCAGCGGCGTCCTCCAGCTTTACACATGGCCTCCTCTGCCAGCATCTCCACAGTTTTTAGCCCTTGAGGAGTCACCATGAGGCCACAAAGGGAACAGAGGAGTTATAGAGTCCCTTTTATCCTGAGTGCACTGAACATCGATCCTGAACCTTCTTGGCAGGATCTGTGAGGCTGGAGGGTCCCAGGCACATCTGCAGCCCAGCTGATGGTGTCCCCAAGGGAGGCGGGGGTGAGAAAAAGCACAGTGCCCACCTGGGCCTAGCCGACAGGTGGGACAGGTGAGATGACCTTCAATCCACTCTGAAGAGGTCACAGCGGTTAGTTAGGCTGCAGAGAGGAGGACAGCTGAGTGTCTGTCAGCCCTGGTCCCCAGCTGGGAGGTCTCCCTACAGGGAGAGCTTGGGCCAGTGCGTCTGACACAGGAGAAGGGTCCCTGTGGGCTCTGAGGCCTCTCAGAGGCACTGTTGGAGACCACTCCTCCACCAGAGGCAGGAGTGGGGTGGTTAGCATTTAAATATAAAAGCATCACTTGAATTTTAAAAAAGTAATGAGCTTCTTTTGTTTCTTCAGACAGAGGGACAGACAAGAGTGTGGTGTCTCCTCCCCCAAAGCCTTAGCCTGGAGCCCAGGAGGGTGGCAGGTGGCTCCCATTCTGGCCTCCCCGCTCTTGTCCCACCAGGACTGTGCACCTGCCCCTGCAGCCTCTTCTTCTTCTTCTTCTTTTTTTTATTAAGTCTTTTGTACATAGATCATAAATACATTTATGCCATTATATGATTCAATGTGATGGTTATTTGTACAAATTGGAATGTTTACATCCTATTAAACAACATAGCTTTCACCATGTTTCCCCTATTACAGGATTAAGACATTTATGCTCTACACCTGATAGATCCAACCCTGCAGTTTCTGCTGTCTGATGATCAGGGAGCCCCAGCCCCTCCTCCACACCTCCCAGTGACTGAGGCTCCGCACACCCCCAGCCCTCGCTGGGCTGCAGGAATCCCCTTGTCCACACGCTCAGGACCAACCCCCTCCTGGGCTCCTCCCTCCCCACTGCGCTGCCCCCTCAGCATCTGTCTCAGGCCCCATGGCCTCAAGGGTCCTTCAGTGTCCTCAGCAGACTCCCTCCTGAGATTCCTGCCCAAGGAGCCTGTCCCTGGCCCATGAGGGCTCCCACAGGTCGTGTGGGCTCTGCACCCCTGCTCCCCATGCTGAGCTGGGGACACCAGTCCTCGAGAGCCCTGTGAAGCAGCAGACACACTGCTTTCATTTTCAGTGATTTGGAAGGAAAAGATGGTGTTCTGTTTTATGAACAATGATAACGAGATGGACTTTACCTTAGACAGCCACAGGAGTAGAGCTTGGAGCAGCCTCTGCCCCGTGCACGGCCAGCCTGGGGATGCCTCCACGGCTGTGCTGCTGCCCTCTGGGTTTCTTACTTCTCAAGGTCTTCTCAGCAAGGTTATTGTGTAATCATGTTGTCCTATTAAACAACTTGCTTGGATTTTGATTCTAATAGGGCACACCTATAAATAATTTTGGAAAGAATTCGTTTTTATGTTATTTTCCTTAAAGAAAAGGGACACTCCTGCCACCCTGTCTGCTCTCTCTTGGACTCTGGTGCTCACCCTGCCTCACCTGGGATGGCACTGGGTCATGTCCCCAGCGCCAGACTCCCATTCATGCCGACTGAATCCCTTCTGCCATGTGGGGGACACCCCTGGGTGTTGTTCTGTCCAGCGCACTTGTCACACCAAAATTATTTTTCTTTATGTCTCAGGGAAGTTTTTTATTTTTTTAGAAATAAACCTCTCAAATGTATAGAAATAATCCTACTAAAAATGTGTGTTTCCTGCCTCTCTAATGAAAGGTGTTGGAATTTCTCCCCAAATGATTATTGCTACTATATAGAAAAACTATTGATTTATTTACATGATTGTATTCTCAGTAACTTTACAGAATTCTTTATGAATTCTCATAGATTTTCCCCTTATTTTCTTGGATTATCTTGGTACACGATCATCACAGTGACAAATCACCAGTTTGAACTTCTGTGCGATAATTAGAGTCTGCACCTTCAGATGTGTTCTGTGTCGCTGGAAATTCTACCAGCGTCAACTCACAGTGCCAACAGAGGCTCCTGCACTTCTGTTCTGGGTCTAAATAGCCGAATTTTCAATTTTCCTGTTCAGAGTTCCCTCCACGTGACATGTGCTCAGTGGGTGGAGGCAGGGTGGGTGGGGGCAGTGCCCCGAGGCCTGGGGAGGAAGGGTCTGCACCCCCCTTTGTGTGCCCCCTCAAGCTCCCACTCCACATCCCCCCTCTGTGTGCCCCCACGAGCCTCCTGCTCTGTGTCCCACCTCTGTGCACTCATGAGCCCCTGGCCTCGGGTCTCACCTCTGTGTGTCCCCATAAACCCCTGGCTCTGGGTCCACTGTGAGTGGTTCTGTTGTACCCTATTCTGTTGTGTCTCCAGAGCTTTTTCCCTGTGGGTCTGTCCCTTGGCAGGGCTGCCAGTGCTCCGGGGAGACAGACAGAGCAGGGACACTCTGCCTTTGCTCCGGTATCCTGGTGGAGTAAAGCAACATGGCTTACCTTATCTGGTTGTAACCAGATATCTAGGTGATGGGCCATAAAGTATTTACTTTTGTATCAGGGAAGACAAATTAAAACAGCAAGAGAACAGCTCCCTTATTCATGGGTAGACTCCTTTTGTGGAGAGTGCCTATATGACCTCAGGATCCAGCCTTTGTGGCCCCTTCCCTGAGCACTCTGCTGCCCTCAGGGCTTCCTCTGTGTCCCTCTGTCACTCTGGTAATGGACAGCCTGGGTGTCAAACAGGCCTAGAAGATGGGCCTCAGACCAGTGAGGTGCGTCACTGAGGGTGGCCCTGGGAGGTGTGTCCCCCCGTCAGGCCTGGCCCAGTGCAGGAGTGTCTCCCTGACATCCTGGTGAGGGGTGCTCCAGTTGCTACTCTCTGTCCCTGGTGCTGAGTGCTGGCTCCTGTACTGAGGCAGTGGCAAAGTTCCTGGGCTCAGAGGGACCAGCTGTGGAATGCAAGTTCACCCACTGCCTAGCTCCCCTTGGCCAGAGGGGGTGTGGTTCTCAGGCGACAGCTTCCTGATGCCTCAATTTCCTATGAAACGGAGGAATATAGCTGTGTGTGAATGCATGTGCAGGCACGTGCATGTATGTGACCATTGTTGTGGGCACATGCATGTACACATGTGCAGTCATGTGCAGGGTGTGCAGAGCAGGTGTGCATTGTGTGCCCCGTGTGCAGTATGGCCATGTGCATGGTGTGCAGTGGGGGCATGTGCATGGTGTGCAGTGCAGGTGTGCATGGTGTGCAGTGGGGGCATGTGCATGGTGTGCAGTGGGGGCATGTGCATGGTGTGCAGTGCGGGCATGTGCATGGTGTGTAGTGCGGGCATGTGCATGGTGTGCAGTGGGGGCATGTGCATGGTGTGTAGTGCAGGCATATGCATGGTGTGTAGTGCGGACATGTGCATGGTGTGCAGTGCAGGCATGTGCATGGTGTGTAGTGCGGGCATGTGCATGGTGTGCAGTGCAGGCATGTGCATGGTGTGTAGTGCGAGCATGTGCATGGTGTGCAGTGCAGGTGTGCATGGTGTGCAGTGCAGGCATGTGCATGGTATGCGGTGTGGTCATGTGCATGGTGTGCAGGGTGGGCATGTGCATGGTGTGCAAGGTGGGCATGTGCATGGTGTGCGGTGTGGCCATGTGCATGGTGTGCAGTGCAGGTGTGCAGGGTGTGCAGGGTGGGCATGTGCATGGTGTGCAGGGCAGGCATGTGCATGGTGTGCAGTGCAAGTGTGCATGGTGTGCAGTGCAGGTGTGTATGGTGTGCAGTGTGGGCATGTGCATGGTGTGCAGTTTGGGGCATGTGCATGGTGTGCAGTGTAGGTGTGCATGGTGTGCAGTTTGGGGCATGTGCATGGTGTGCAGTGTAGGCATTTGCATGGTGTGCAGTGTAGGTGTGCATGGTGTGCGGTGTGGCCATGTGCATGGTGTGCAGTGCAGGTGTGCATGGTGTGCAGTGTGGGGCATGTGCATGGTGTGCAGTTTGGGGCATGTGCATGGTGTGCAGTGCAGGTGTGCATGGTGTGCAGTGTAGGCATTTGCATGGTGTGCAGGGCGGGCATGTGCATGGTGTGCAGTGCAGGTGTGCATGGTGTGCAGTGTAGGCATTTGCATGGTGTGCAATGTGGGCATGTGCATGTGTGCAGCACAGGTATGCATGGTGTGCAGTGTGGCATGGGCATGGTGTGTAGTGTGGGCATATGCATGGTGTGCAGTGCAGGTGCGCATGGTATTCATGGTGTGCAGTGCAGGAGTGTGCAGGTGCACATGAGTGTGTGTATGGTGAGAACCTCTTGACGCTAGCATCCAGAGCACGTAGAAATAGCATCAGCTGCTGTGGTTTTCCCCACCCTCGTCACCCCTTAGCCCCAGTCCTGCTGATCCACATCTCCAGCATGAATGCTCACAGGGTCCTTCACCTGGCCAGACAGACCCCTTCCCTCCTTGGCCCCATTGCTCAGCTGGAAACGACACCCAGTTGCAGGGCATTGAAACAGGTTTGGTGAACAAATTAACTAGAAAAAAACCTGTTTTTAAAAGAGCCTCTTCTTTGCCAGGTGTCTGTGTGCTGACTTCCAGGGTTGAGATGAATGGTGACCTTCACTTTAAAAACTCAATCACTGTTTGAAGGCAGTTGGGTGAGTCAGCTTCAGAGACTGCTGGCCGCCTGCACACCTGTGCCCCTGCTCCACTAGAGATGCCTGCACCCTTGGGGAGATGCTGCGTCAGTCTACAGAGCTCTGGCCACCTGAGCTTATGTGCAGGCATGGGGGTCGGGATTGGGCAGAAGAATCTGGCTATGTGGACAGCATGGCCCCACTGTCTATGTTTCATAGAAGAGAACACAGGGTTTGTGACATCCATCTGAGGTTGCAGGAGACCTGCTGCAAGGTGGGGACACCAGCTGACCTCAGAAGTTAGGCAAAAACACAGGACCCACGAACTCTCTCTGAGGTCACAGGCTGGCAGAGGAAGGGACGCTTTAGTGGGAACTGCAGTGTCCAGTGGAACTTCTGACTGCATTGAGAGAAAAAGGATGGAAATCTGTGTACTGCCTGTCCTGTTTCAGGGAATAATAAACCTTCAGCATCCTTGTGTCTTGAGTGTAGAACATGGTTCTCATGTTCACACTGCCATAGATCAGTCCCCGAGGTACTGTGGTTGCCAACTGGCCCTTGGGAGGCGTGTCCTCATGTTCACTGCTGGACTCACAGCAGCTGGGGCCTTAAGTCAACATCTGATTCCCCGCAGCCACTGGTCCTTCCCAACAGCCCTTCCTAACAAATGTCTCCACCACTGGTGTCCATATTTCTGGGTGGAGACGTGACTGATTGTCAGGGCCTGGGAAACACTCACACACATTTCTGTAGGTTTCCTTAAGCTGGGCAGGGTGTGGTGTGGGGTGGGGCTTTCTACAGACAGCAAAACATTTGTGTTTTCATGCTGACAGTAATGCAGACACACACGTGTGTGCACACACCCATAACATACATGCACACACCCGCACACACCCACAGCACACACCCATAGCATACATGCACACACCTGTACACACCCACAGCATACACAAACGTGTGCACACACCCACAGCACACACCCACAGCATACACGTACACATGTGCACACACCCACAGCATCCATGTGTACATGTGCACACACCCACAGCATACACATACATCTGTGTACACACTACAGCATACGTGCACACTTGTGCACAGACAGTATACATGTACACACATGTACAACATATACTCTGGTCTCTTAGGAGCCACCCTGTTGGTGAGCTTAGTGCCTACTGAACTGGGATCACCTGTCCAGAGGAGGATCCTGTGCCCTTGGCCTGCACTGGATGTGCCCATGAGGTGTCCGAGGGGTGGGGGTGCCCAAAAGCAGGCGACTGGACAGGAATGCAGATCTGTGGGGGAGGGGAGGAAGGAGCTGAAGCATTGGAGCAATGTGATGTCATCTGCTACATTATATTTTAATCAAATTTTATTGTTATAGCTTCATGTTTATCAATGTGTTTTGTTGTGAGTGTTACATGAAACCAGGTGAGAGGAGGTTGTATCAGTTGGACTACAGCTAGGCCATAATAATCTGAGTCTACTGGGGGCTGAGCCATCCCCTCCTGGCTTGGCCTTGTCTGTGGCATAGGGTGCCCTCAGGACACATGCCTCCCATGCCTGTTTTCATCAGTAGCATCTCACTGTGACCCCACAGACCCCCTCACACAGCTCCTTCCCTAAAACTGTCTGGACAGCAGGTTCAACCAGTGAGATCCAAAATGACTCACAAATATAAGACCAGTCCCCACGCCTTGCTCTGGACTTCTGTTGTGGGCTTAGCAGGTGCACTCTGAGTTCCTGAGTCCTCTGCAAGCTCCCAGGTGGTGCCGACACTGTGTCTGGCCTGGCACCTCTGGGCCTCCCCAGCCATTGCACCTACCCCTGTAACCATGCTGTGAGCCCAGGCTGGAGGTGGCTCTAACCCTACATCCACTGGTCCTTCTGCCTGAGACTGCTGGGCCCACCTGAGAGGCTGGGTTCCCGCCCTATCACCTCATCCCCTGACACATTTATATAATCAGCCACTCCCCGGATCGCAGGGAAATGCATTTAAAACATTTCCTCCAATTTAAATGGCAATTAAATTAGACATTGTTGAGACACCTGGGAATGAAGTTAAATAATTTATTTGCTTTTTTTCTTACATGGAAAGATGATACATCTGAACAATGCAAAAAAATATCACTTGTTAGAATAAGTAGGATTTTCTTTGGGCAGTGGACACCCCTGCTTATCTTATGGCAGGTGGCAGTGGGAGCCTGGCCCAGCTGGTACCTTCTTGCTGCCTCCAGGACCCGCAGGACACGCCCGGGGCCACTGCAGGCTGCCCCCACCAACATCAATGACTCTGAGAAGGAAAATGGGCTCAGCAAGGAGGGAGATACTGGCAGGAGGCCGGGCAGGAGGCTATGAGAAGGAGGGAGGGTCAGGAGGGGCCGCAGGAGGCATTGCTGTGGTCAGGAGAGCAGTCACCTGGGTCCTTCTTGCCACTAACCCTGGAACACACCAGTGGGACAAGTCTGTTTGCTTCAGAGCAGTTCGTTTTAGTAACAGGAAGGGAGGCCGTGTCTGGGAGTTGGCCCTGTAACTGGTGTGTCCATCACATATTGAGCAGAGGTTCCCACAGGGAGCAGCGGTGGCAGCCGGGTAGGGCTCAGAGGCTTGGCAGGCAGGGAGCATGGCCAGAGCAGAGGACTGCAGCCACACCAGCTCATCACCTCCTTACTGTGGAAGGTGACAGATGTGGCGAGTGAGAAATAGGAGTCACTAGAGCTGGGCAGTGACCTCCAGTGGGCCCATGTCACTCCAGCCACCATAGGATCAAAGGAGATAAATCCTGACCAAGGGGGTGGCATCCACCACCGACAGCCTGGTGGGGGGCAGTGGCCATGATGACAGGGGCGTGGGATGGCGGGGGCAAAGGCTCTCTGCTCAGCAAGGAAAAAGGGAAAGGCAGCTGGACACTCTAGGAAAACCCACAAATAACTTACAAATTCATAGTGAAGGGACAATTTCTGATGTGGTGTGACTGTGAATTCCAGGTGGGACAGAGGAAAGGGGCAAGGCTCACAGGTTGTCAGCGTGGGAGGGGGCAGGGGAGCTCCAGGGCCCCTCACACACTGTAAGAGTGACTCAATGATTAATGGTCTTCAAGGTCTAGGGTCAAATGTCAGACAGTGTCTGAGAGAGACAGAGGGAGGGACGTTGAAGTATGTTATTTAATGGCTCCTAGGCAGTCACTAAAGATGGAAATAACGTCTGTCAGAACTGGGAAGGCCGGAGGAACGGGACTGGCGGGAGGGACCTGCATCCATCTTGGGAGGGAGAAGAAAGGCTGCTAGAACTGAGGTGCAGCCCGAGGCCCCCTCGTCCTCACTGCTCCCTCACCGGCCCTTCTCTGCCTCACTTTCCTTCCCATCACAAAGCGCTGCTCTGGGAAACAGAAGAGGGGCAGGAGCCCGAGGCCCACACATGTGTCTCCTTCCTTCCCCCCATTCGTGGGGAGGGTCACCCTGGTTCTGTCTGCTGCAGCCCTGGGTCTCCGCCCACCTGTCCCTCCCTGGTTCTGTCTGCTGCAGCTCTGGGTCTCGGCCCACCTGTCCCTCCTGGCTGTGGCTCCTCCTGAGGAGGCCTGGTCCCACCCTCTCCACCCTGGGAACTCCACCTCCACCTCCAGCCCTGACCTCTCTCCCACGAGTCTGATACACCTGCCTTTCTAGGCGAGGCCTCGGCTGTGTGTCCCCAGTAGGACTTACTGCCTCCCCTGTCAGATCTCAACACAGTCCAACTGTGTCTATATGGCCTCCAAACGGTGCGGTTTCACACCGTAAGCAGCAAGACTGACGTGCCTCCTATCCTGAGCCCTCCATGTGCCCCTGGATGGGGGAGGATGATGACCTCTGTCCACCCCCCCACTACACACACAGGGCTCTGCCTGCTCTTACCCTGTGGTGCAAGGTGCAGGGCTCAGGGCTGCATCCTGGCTTTGGACTGAGTCCGACTCCCCAGCCCGGCCCTGTGCTCCAGCACCTGCCTTCGTGGAAGGTCTGAGCCTGGCCCAGCAGGCGTCAGGCCTGGAGAGCACTCGTGTGTTCTGTGCTATGTAATGTCACTCCCCACCACCCCAGAGCCTTGCTGGGGCCATGGGTGTCCCACTGTGCACATGAGGGCGTCTCTCAAAGCCCCAGAAGTGGCCCAGCCCCCAGTGGAGCCAGAAATGCTGATCTGTGTCCATCTGGCCAGCCCTGGGTCTTTCTTAAGCCAGGCAGGGTCCCCACCTTCTCAGAAACTCAGTGGGCACTTGAGTGCCGCAGAGCACGGACCCCTAAGCAGGGTGTTCCTGGGGGAGGAGCACCTAGGAGGAGGCCTGTGGAGCTCCAGCCTTGCCCTGCATGCTGTGCTAGGGGGCCGCGTCCTCTATCGGGGGACACAGGGTGCAGGCAGGCCCGGGTGGGGAGGGCTGGGCAGTGCCCACAGACTCTGCCTGGCTTTGGTAGACAATGCTATTTTTCTTCTGAGGATCAGTAAATTTTCGCTAATTTCCCCAAACATTACCAGTCTGTCTCCTTAAAGTACAAACATATACAGTATGTTCATCATTTAAAATATCATTTCCTTAATGGTGGAAAATGTTCTCTAGCTGTTTCTTTCGAACTGTGAACAATTAGAGAACAGCACATTTCGTTTTGGAAATAAGTACTGTTAGTGATCATCGCAGACATCAGATGGTGGGGATAATTAAATTAGGGCAATATGCTGGGTCCTCTGCAAATCGCTGACAATCCTCTGTGGCTGTAATAACTGTGATTTGTCACGTCAGACCCACCGTCAGCACCAGGGTGATTGAGACAGGCTCCCGCCCTTGAACCTCAGATCACAATCCTGCCAGGGGCAACTCACTCGCCCACTTCACAGCTGCATGTGCGTCTGCCTGAGAGGGCCCCTCTCGAGAGTCTCCTGCTGAGATGTCAGAGGCTGCTGGGGTTGGGAGTGATCCCACTGCATCCATGAAGTGGAGCTGTGTGGGCACCTGGGTGTCTGTGTGTGTCTCTGTGTACTGTAGGTCTGTGCACATGTGTTCATGTGTATGAGTTTCTGTGTGTGTGTTGGAGTCTGCATACACGCATGTGTCTGCATGGGCGAGTCGCCCAAACCACCGGGCACTGGCTCTGGATTGGGCCCACAGTGGGACCACACAGAGTAGCCTTGTGCCTCCTGCTCTTAGAGCCCCTCCCTGTGGTGGAGACCCCTGGAGAAGGAGCCTGTGGAGAGAGCTTGTGGCTGGGTTTCAGTCTGCTTATATCTGGAAGCATTTAAGGAAAGCGGCAAAATTAGGAGTCTGTCCTGCTTTGGTATCTGGGAAATGTCTTTCCAATAAAGTGGCTTTTCTTGTTATCTGTGAGCCCTGAGATATCTGTTTTGGTGTGTGTTGGTTCAGGGCTTTCTCACTGTCCTGAGAAGAAAGTGAGGCTTTGCCTAGCTGCCAGGAATGCAGGTGTCAGGTGTGTAGATTCCAGATGTGTAATTGCCAGGTGCCAGGAGTGCAGGTGCCAGGAGTGCAGGTACCAGGTGTGCAGGTGCCAGGAGTGCAGGTACCAGGAGTGCAGGTGCCAGGAGTGCAGGTGCCAGGTAGCAGGTGCCAGGAGTGCAGGCGCCAGGTGTGCAGGCGCCAGGAGTGCAGGTGCCAGGAGTGCAGGTGCCAGGAGTGCAGGTACCAGGTGTGCAGGTGCCAGGAGTGCAGGTGCCAGGAGTGAAGGTGCCAGGTGTGCAGGTACCAGGTAGCAGGTGCCAGGAGTGCAGGTACCAGGAGTGCAGGTGCCAGGAGTGCAGGTGCCAGGAGTGCAGGTACCAGGTAGCAGGTGCCAGGAGTGCAGGTGCCAGGAGTGCAGGTGCCAGGTGTGCAGGCGCCAGGTGTGCAGGTACCAGGAGTGCAGGTACCAGGTGTGCAGGTGCCAGGTGTGCAGGTACCAGGAGTGCAGGTGCCAGGAGTGCAGGTACCAGGTAGCAGGTGCCAGGAGTGCAGGTGCCAGGTGTGCAGGTGCCAGGAGTGCAGGTCCCAGGTGTGCAGGTGCCAGGAGTGCAGGTGCCAGGTGTGCAGGTGCCAGGAGTGCAGGTGCCAGGAGTGCAGGTGCCAGGTAGCAGGTACCAGGAGTGCAGGTGCCAGGAGTGCAGGTACCAGGTGTGCAGGTGCCAGGAGTGCAGGTGCCAGGTGTGCAGGTGCCAGGTGTGCAGGTGCCAGGAGTGCAGGTGCCAGGTGTGCAGGTGCCAGGAGTGCAGGTGCCAGGAGTGCAGGTACCAGGTGTGCAGGTGCCAGGAGTACACGTACCAGGAGTGCAGGTGCCAGGTGTGCAGGTGCCAGGAGTGCAGGTGCCAGGTGTGCAGGTGCCAGGAGTGCAGGTACCAGGAGTGCAGGTGCCAGGTAGCAGGTACCATGTGCCAGATGTGCAAGTGTCCAGGTGCACAGATACACATATAGCAGATGGGCTGGGATGGCCCAGGGGATCTCACCCTGCATTTCTGCTCAGTCCTTTGTGCCAAATGACTCAAGTTTCCATCTGGGGTCCCATCAGGTGGACAAATAGGGATCACCCGTTGGCCTTCCTTCTAGATGCTTCCTCCCGTACCCTGACCATGAAGACACTGCTGTTCAGAGCAAATTGTGTTCAATACCCTCCCCACAGGCAGGATGTGCCTGCGGTCGGGTGGGTGAGAATGGAGATGCCACTACCCGTGTGCAGCAGCCGGTCTCGTGACTGGGCATGTGGAGAAAGCACTGGTCAGTGCTACAAACCACTGGTCACTGAGAGGTGATCATTTCTGAGCTCCAGACGAT
This sequence comes from Galago senegalensis, assembly GCA_963575145.1. Taxonomy (NCBI): domain Eukaryota; kingdom Metazoa; phylum Chordata; class Mammalia; order Primates; family Galagidae; genus Galago; species Galago senegalensis. Next base: position 12,741 of record CAUYTI010040477.1, read on the forward strand.
GTTTGCAGCCATGCCTGAGGAGCGTGGGCTGTGGTCTTGTTTGTTTCCAGACCCACCTCCTCTTTTCAGCCCTGACCTGGACCTGTGAAGCTCCTGGGCTCCTCTGCTCGAGGCCTCTGGCAGGAGGCAGGAGGACCAGTGGTGGGGGAAGCCCTCCTGGCTGGCTCTGGGCGATGTTAACAAGCTTCATGTCTGTCTCACTGCTGAGGGACAGAGCTCCTTCCTTGGAGAGACTCCTTGCTCCTGAGGGCTCCCACTGCTGTGCCCCAACCCACACTCACGCAGGTGTCTCCTTTATAAAATGCACGTGGTTGCAGCTCGGCATGTGCTGCCCCGGCCTGGCTGATGACCTAGAGCCTCATCTTCCCACTGCGTGCTGGCCGGGCTTCCACATCTCTGCCGAGCAGCTCTGGTCTGGATGCTACAGGAGCAGAGAGGGGCCCACATGGGCTGGTGCCTGTTGGCCTGTCCCGGGCTCTGCTGTGGCCACCATTCTGTGCAGCAGCACACTGTCTCCAAGGGGGCCTGTTGCTCACACATCTCACAGCCTCTCAGAGGATGCTGTTGCCTCTTCACACTTAAGTCAGGACAGTTCAGAGCTCGCCAAGTTTATGATCTTGTGACCCTGCCGCTCTGGCACCTTTTCTATACACAGGAGGTGCTTCATGGGCACAGGATGGTTTGACTGGGATTAGGGCTCTCTGCGGGTGCAGAAGCCCTGGGCAGAGGGCAAAGCCCAACCTCCTCTTGACAGACACAGCTGACACTGAGAGAGCCAGACCAGCGCCATTTTGTTGTTTACTGCCTAAGTTATGTTCCTCATTTTGAGCCCCTGCCGCCATCTTAGATAATAAGCTTCAGCTTCCCCAAAGCCCTGACTTTTCCCCGAAGTCAAACCTCCCAGCCAGCCAATCAGAAGTGCACCTCACCCCTCTTGCTCCATACCACCCCAAGCCCCCTCCCTCACCTCAGTTAGGAAAATCCCCCACCCCTCAACCTGTACCAATCCGGAGCCTCCCCAACTTCCCCATACCCAGACCACCAATCACCCCTACTTCCCCATGCGCCGACCACCAATGAAAAATGTACCCCACCCTTCTTCACCCTTCTTGCTTTCTGTACCCTATAAAACTTTCCAACCCCCTAGGCTCTGGGCCTTCCTTGGTATGTTTGCCAAGA
>CAUYTI010040478.1:0-41897 GCA_963575145.1 Galago senegalensis
GGTCCCAGCTACTTGGGAGGCGGAGGCAAGAGACTCGCTTGAGCCCAGGAGTTGGAGGTTGCTGTGAGCTGTAATGCCACAGCACTCTACCCAGGGGGATGGCTTGAGGCTCTGTCTCAAAAAAAAAAAAAAAAAAAAAAAAGAAAGAAATCAAAACTGTTCTCGAAGACATTGTAAGGGCCTGTTCCCAACTCAGATGGGGGATGTCCAGTAGGAGACAGGGCAGCCTAGGCAGGTGACGCCTTCCTGCCATGGGCCCAGCCATCCCCTCAGAGGACTCAGGTCTTGGCCTGACTAGATGTCAGAGAGGCAGGACAAGTGCAAATTCTGATTATCACCTCCCCACCCAAAGAGCAGAGGGGGGCCACCAGGTCCCCTGGAGTCTCTGGAGGCAGGAGTCACATCTCCCTCCCTTCAAACTGGGGTTCCCTAGATCTCCTCACGAAAAGCATGGCCTCCGGGGACTTCCCCTTACCCTCTGAAACATGTGGCTGGGCTCCCAAGCCCAGGCTGCCAGGCGGTGTTGTGGGGAGAAGGGTAGTGTCGAGCTCTGGGGAGGAAACAGGCCCCCATTGTCCCCCTGGGCCTGGTAGCACAAAGAGAGCCTGTGTCATGGGAACAGCTGTATGTGGCTCACTGTGGAGGACACAGCCTTGGAGAAGCACACAGCCTGGGGGACCGTCTGCTTCATGTCCCCCCAAGTGGGAACTGTGGGCTGGTTCTCTATGCCAGAGGGACAGCATGAGTTTGGGGGCTACTGACTGTCTCCAAGGGTGCAACACAGGTGTTTATGCCGGGAGGGCTGATTGAGGACAGGCAAGTGTGTGCTTGTGTGTCTGCACATGGTGAGACATGTGTGCCAGGCCTGGCGCAGGGAGCCTGCAAGCACACACACAGGTGGGTCTGTGAGCACATGCATCACGTGGAGGGCAGGTAATGCTTCTGCATGTGGGAGCCACACACCCAGATAGGGCACCTCTCCCACGAACTAGGCTGGGAGGGCAGAACTCTCTCTTAAGCTTCCTTGGGACAAAAGGAATAAAAATTGGGACTAAGGCCCTGTCCAGGGGAAATGTAGGTTCTGTGGGGGCACACTCTTGCATGCGTGCGCACACACACACAGTGGAGGTGCTACATCCTGGCACACAGTGTTAGGATGAGGGCAGGGCAGGGTCGCCTGTGAAAGCCTCTGGCTGTCCCCTTTACCCTTGGGCCTGCCTCTCCCTCCTGCTACATCCCTGGATCCTGAGCAATTGGGATCTTCATGTGGGTTAGGGACCCTCAGATAAGCAGTGGAAGGATGGGAAAAGCCAAAGTTCTTTCAGGTTCAGAGCTGTTCCCTTGAGGCTGAGCTGCTCCTTGTGGCCTTGGTCCCTCCCGCCCTGATTCCCAGCGAATCAGGAGTTCACCCCACCCAGTCTGCATTTCCAACCTTACCAGAACAAGGAATCAGGAAATGAGATTTCAACTCCATTCACCTAAATCGACAAATATTTACAGAGGATTTTCCAAACTCTAGGCTCTGTAAAGCTGGGAGGAGCAGGGAGGGCCCTTTGCCACCAGCCCCTCCCTCCCCGGAAGACTCCAGATTCAGGACTGGGCCCCCAAAGGGCTTTGCTCTTCACTAGCACACACAGAGGCCAGGGGTCCAGTCCACTGGCCATAGTAACAGCCCTGCCAGTGAGGAGTGCATCAGAAGCCTCCCAGAGATGCCCCTCCACTGGTGCCCCTGAACCTCTCCTCACTTGCCAGGGCACAAAGAGCTCCAGTGAGAGGCAGCTAGAGGGGGAGGGACAGGGCAAGGGATAAGGTGTCCCCTGCCCCATTTAGGAGATGGTGCAGGGAGCTAAGGCTGAAGAGCTTGGAAGCCCAGGCTTTCTTTCTGATTAGAAGGAAAAGCTATTAGTCCCCTCAAAGGTGGGGGAGGTAGCCCTGCCCTCAGAGTCCTCCCCAGCAGGCCGGTCTGGGGCTGTTGAATAATGACCAGGTCTCTCCCCGTTTATCCCATGGAAGCTCCCTCTCTCTTAGTGTCCAAAATGAAATGTGCAGCATGATCCTTTGGGTGAAGTATAAAAGGATTATAGGTGGGTCTTTTATTTTTTAAATCTTGAAATTTAAGAAAAGATTCACCAAATATTCAATAAATAGATTGGCACTGTGCCTTTCCTCTGTCCTGTGTCAGGCCCTCCTGAATCCCAGAAAGTTCTCTAGGAATTCCAGGGATAAAGGTGAGTTTTCTGCAGTGCAGGACGTGTCAGGCATCTTCTGTTCTGGCTCAGTTTCAGCAAATGGCTTTGTTTATTACCGTGTGGGTGCCCTGGCATGTGGCCAGTTTGGTTGGTTTTATAAAACGATGCCTCAAACAGAATATTTTCATACTTTGTACAGGAGAAAAGTAGGCAATTTAAGGACAATTTGTAATTTTTTTTTTGACTGAAAGATGTGTAGCGTTCTAGAGTCACTGAACTTTTCTGTAAGTAGCTATCTATCAGAAGTGTGTAACCTCGGAGAATATTTCAGAAAAAAACAATCGGTCCTATTATGTTGTAGTGGACATTTTAACAATAAGGGAGGGAGAAACAGGGTTTTTTTGCTTTAAAAAAAATTTTTTTTTGGATAAGAGTCTCACTCTATAGCCCTGGGTAGAGTGCCATAGCATCATAGCTCACAGCAACCTCAAACTCCTGGCTTCGCACCATCCTGTTGCCTTAACTTCCCAAGAATCTGGGATTACAGGTACCTGCCACAATGCCCAGCTAGTTTTTCTACTTAGAAACAGCTTTTTAAAATAACATGTACGTGAGGAAGCATTTTGAAAATGGTTATCTGGAAGGGTATCCGTCATAAGGTGCTAAAAATGATGGAAATATGTCACTGACTAAAAACTCTACCTGCACAATTAAAAAAAATAATTTTTTGGAGAATTTTTCAGATAAATAATTTAAGAGAATTTTGAATCGTTTTGTTAAAATTATGAAAACATGAGATCCAGGACAAAGAAAAACCTTATAAAATAAAAACATAACCTAATTATTTTGCAAGAACAACTGTTTAACATCAGGGAAGATGGAAATTTGTCAGCTAAATGTTAATTCAATTGCACAGATGATGGATGAGAGTGGAATGCGCTGGGTGCAGCCGCTGATACAATTCTGTCATTTGCTGAGGTCCCTTTTACAGGGATGGTCATTAAGAAGATAAAGACTCAAAATAAATTGAACCAGAGTGTTTTAAGTTGCTGTATCACAAAGTGTTTTTTTTAAGATCTTGAAAACTTTATGCATTCATTCACAAACAGAATAGTGAGCCTTTTAATAAGAAGAACCTTGATAGCACCCGGAGCCTGTGGATTAACCCGGCTAGACTCTGTCCTACCACTGGTTGCTCTGTTACACAAAATGGTAAATCTTGTTCTCTAAACTAGTTCGAATCAGAATTTGTACCACTTGCAGCTGAAAGCTCGAACCGGCCAAAGGCTTCCCTGGAACTGGGTCTGGGGGTGGTGTCACAGAAGGACCCCCCAGCAGGTAGTTTGTGAGATCTGGACACAATAACATCAGTCAGGCATCTTGGCGGACACCCTCCTCACCAGCTCTGTGAGAAAACAGGGAAGTCTTCTAAGACTGCTCTAATAACACAGGCAATAACCAGAACTAGTATTTGTTGAGCATTTACTATCTTGCTGGGCTTTGCACGTGTCATTTCAGCTTAGTTTAATGACACTCTGATGAGGTAATGCTGTCACTATCTCTGTTTACATGTGAGGGCCCTGTGGTAGAGAGGGCGTCCAAAATCACAGAGCTGTCGCCAGCAGAGCTGCTGTTTAACCCGGCAGACTTGTTCTGTACCCCTGACTCTTTCCATTAAGCAGCTTTATCGAGGTATAATTAATATAGAAAAATCCCTGCATGTATTTAATTAATGTAGTTTAATGAGTTTGGAAATGTATATACCTCTGAAACCATCCGCACAGTCAAGGCAGGAAACATTCATCCCTTCCAAAAGCTTCTTTGTGCTTCTTTATTTTTTGTTCTGTTACATTTTGCTGTAAGAACCCTCAATGTGAGATGTACCTCACGCTCCTCACCCTCAACCTCACAGGACTCCTAATCCCTGCGTCTTTGGTAGACACACCATCTCAATTACGGAGATTCCCCGCTTAGAGGAATTTTTGCTTATTGAGCCTGACTTACGACCACACATACAAGCCATTCTGCCTGGCACTGATAACCATGACGGCATCATCTACTCATCTTTGAAGACATGAGTCCCAACCTTGGAACTTGGCATCCTGGAGATAACAGTCCTGCTCCACTTTCTCAAAGGAGCAACAAATAGTGGCTCAAAGGGTGCCCCAAAGTCTCCTCAAAAGTTCCTATGAAAATCTCTGCAAAAGAAGACATCTCCATGCTACCATTGCAGCGTGTGCTGCTTTGCTTTGTAGATCATTGCACGATTAAGGCAGGAGGAAGACATGGGCACGGGAAACCAGCCTGGACACCACAGTGAAGAGCCCAGGCCACTCTGGAGTTAGGCCAGCTGGGGTCCACCCTGGCTGGATGAACTTGGGATAGTTACTTAAATTTCTTACACTGTAGTTTCCTCTTCTGTAAAATAAGGAAAACGGCATTATTTGTAGGGGTTTTAAGAAGATTAAATTAGGGGCAGCACCTGTGGCTTAGTGGGTAGGGCACTGGCTCCATATACCGAGGATGCCGGGTTCAAACCAGCCCCGGCTGAACTGCAACAACAACAACAAAAAGAAAAAATATATATAGCAGGGCATTGTGGTGGGCTACTTGGGAGGCCGAGGCAAGAGAATCGCCTAAGCCTAGGAGTTGGAGGTTGCTGTGAGCTGTGTGATGCTATGGCACTCTACAGAGGGCCATAAAGGGTGGCTTTTTCTCCACAAAAAAAAAAAAAAAAAGAAAGAAAGAAAAAAGAAAAAGAAGAAGATTAAATTAAATAGTTAATATTTAAGGTTCGGCACCTGTGGCTCAAGTGGCTAAGGCACCAGCCACATACACCTAAGGTGGCAGGTTCGAATCTAGCCTGGGCCTGCCAAACAACAATGACGGCTGCAACCCAAAAAAAATAGCCGGGCTTTGTGGTGGGCACCTGTGATCCCAGCTACTTAGGAGGTGGAGGCAGAAGACTCGCTTGAGCCCAGGAGTTGGAGGTTGCTATGAGCTATGATTTCATGGCATTCTACCCAAGGGGACAGCTTGAGGCTCTGTCTCAAAAAAATAAAAAAATTTTCTAAACAGAACTTTACAGAATATACGTAAAGAACTCTTGCAGCTCAATAGCAAGATGATACCTAATTTAAAAGTAGGCAAAAAATTTGAACAGACACTTTACCAAAGAAAACATAATGATTAATGTTTAACCTCATTATTTATTAGGGAAGCACAAATGAAAACCACAAAGTGACCCCACTGTAGACCAAATGGACTGGCTACAATTTAGAAAACTGATAATACCATGGGCTGACAAACATGTGAAGCAACTGAAACTTTTTTTTTTTGGAGACAGGGTCACCCTCGGTAGAGTGCTGTGGTGTCACAGCTCACAGCAACCTCCAACTCTGAGGCTTACGTGATTCTCTTGCCTCAGCCTCCCAAGTAGCTGGAACTACAGGTCCCTGCCACAACGCCTGGCTATTTTTGTTGCTGTTGCCATTGTTGTTTAGCTGGCCCGGACCAGGTTCGGTGTATGTGGCTGGCACCGTAACCACTGTGCTATGGGCCCTGAGCCACAACTGAAACTTTCATGCATTGCTGGAGGAAATACAAAATGGTACAGCCATCTAGGAAAACACTTGGTTTCTTACAAAGTTAAATATCCACATATCAGATGAGTCCGCTATCCTACTTCTACATATTCATGTAAGAGAAGTGTGCACACAACCCCCATGTGCAGATGTGTGTGGCAGCTTTACCTCCATGCCTCCAAACGGGAAGCAACCCAAATGTCCATCAACTTGTGAGTGGATAGACAAACTGCGGTGCATCCGTACGATGGCCTACGACTCAGCAATAAAAAGGAACAGCTACCCATATATACAACATGGATCAAGCTCAAAAGCAAGACGACAAGTGAAAAAAGCCAGATGCAAAGAATTACATACCGTGTTGCCACTTATGCCTCATTCTGGAAAAGGCCAAAATTAGAGGGACAGGAACAACCTCAGGGATTCCCGGGGCAGGAAAAAGAGAATGAGGGAACTTCTTGGAGTAATGAAAATATTTTCAATCTTGATTGTGGTGGTGGTTACATACCTGTGTGTATATTTGTCAAAACTCTTTAAACTGTATGCTTGAAGAAAGTGAATTTTATTGTGTGTAAAGTATATTTCAATAAACTTGAAGGAAAGAACCCAATGCTTACCACAACATAAATGCTACATATTTAAAAAATCAAATATTTGAAAGCACAGAAAAGTTCTAGAAGTATACACCCAAAACATCATTAGGGATTATCTGTAAGTGGGCAGATTATTAAGATGTTTACTTTCTTCTTTGTGTTTTCTGTATACAGGTATAAGGTGAATAGAGGACTTTTTTAAAAACAGAAGTTAAGGCTCGGCACCTGTGGCTCAAGTGGCTAAGGCGCCAGCCATGTACACCTAAAGTGGCAGGTTAGAATCCAGCTCGGACCCGCCAAACAACAATAATGGCTGCAACCAAAAAATAGCCGGGTGTTGTGGCAGGCGCCTGTGGCCCCAGCTACTTGGGAGGCGGAGGCAGGAGACTCGCTTGAGCCCAGGAGTTGGAGGTTGCTGTGAGCTGTAATGCCACGGCAACTCTACCCAGGGGGACAGCTTGAGGCTCTGTCACAAAAAAAAAAAAAAAGAAAAAAAACAGAAGTTAAAAAACTGATTCTAGGGCAGCACATGTGGCTCAGTGGGTAAGGTGACAGCCCCATATACCGAGGGTGGTGGGTTCAAACCCAGCCCCGGCCAAACTGCAACAGAAAAATAGCTGGGCGTTGTGGCGGGAGCTCCCAGCTACTCGGGAGGCTGAGGCAAGAGAATCACCTAAGCCTTAGGATTTAGAGGTTGCTGTGAGCTGTGTTGGCACAGCACTCTACCGAGGTTTAATAAATGAGACTGTCTCAAAAAAAATTGATTCTAAAATTCACATAGAAATGCAAAGGACCTAGAATAGCCAAAAGAGCTTTTGAAGAAGAAAGTCCAAAGACAAACACTATCTGATTTCAAAACTTATAATAAAGCTACAGTAATCAACAGAGTGTGATAGTGGAGAAAGATAGACAAATAGATCAAACGAGAATGACAGAGTTAAACTAATTGATAATAATATAGATTAGTGGAACAGAATTGAGAGTCCAGAAACAGACCCACATCTATATGGACAAGTGATTTTCAACAAAAGCACAAAGACAATGCAGTGTACAAAGTATAGCCTTTTTCAACAAACGGGCCTGGAACAATTACATACCCATAAGCAAAAAAGTAAACTATACTTTGCACCATACATAAAATACAACTCAAAGTGGACTATAGACCTAAATGTCAAATCTAAAGCTATAAAACATCTAGAAGAAAATCTTCGTGACTATGGGGTAGGCAAAAATTTCTTAGACACAACACCAAAAACATGATCCGTAATAGAACAAATTGATAAACTGGACGGCAAAATTAAAATCTTTTGCTCTTAGCAGACATTGTTAAGAGAATGAAAAGAGGAGCCAGACTAGGATAAAATATTTTCAAATTATATATTTGGTTAAGAGATTGTCTCTGGGGTGGCACCTGTGGCTCAAAGGAATAGGGCACCAGCCCCATGTGCTGGAGGTGGTGGGTTCAAACCCAGCCCCGGCCAAAAAAAGAAAAAAGAGATTGTATCTGTAAAATACAAAGTTCTCTCAAAACTTAATAATAAGAAAATTACCTAATAAAAAATGGACAAAAGATTAGGTGACCACTATTAGAATAGCTAAAATAAAAAAGACTGACCATACCAGGTACCGGTGAAGGTGTGAAGGAACTGGAGCTCTCTTACACAGCTGATGGAACCGCCAACCACTTTGGAAAACAGTTTGACAATTTCTTAAGTTAAATATACGTATACAGTGTGATCCAGCCATTCCACTCCTAGGTATTTACCCAGAGAAATGAAAGTGTGTGTCCATACAAAGATTGATTTACAAACGCTCATAGTAGCTTTATTTCATAACTGCCTGAAGCTGGAAATAACCCAAATGTTTATTAACAGGTAAATGAATAAACAAACTGTGTCATATCTATACAATAGAACATTTCTCAGCATTAACAAGGAATTAGCTATTGATACGTTCTGCAAGATGGATGGTTCTCAAAACAATTTCACTGAGAGAAAGACACCAGACAAAAAGAGTACATATTATATGATTCCATTTATATGAAATTCTAAAAAATAGCAAATTAATCTATAGTGACAGAATGCAGTCAGTAATTCCCTGGGGATGGGAACGAAGGGGAAGGGGCAGAAGGGAGGATTACATAGGAGGAAACTGTTAGAATGATAGAAATGCTTGTTTTCTTGATTGTGGCGATGATTTCAAAGGTATATCAATATGTCAAAAATTTTACATTGTGTACTTTAAATACACGTAGTTTATTATGAGTCAATTTACTTCAATAGAGCTGATAAAAAATAAACTGATTGCTTTTGTAATAATAATATTTTTCTTTTTCTTTTTCTTTTTTTTTTTGAGACAGAGTCTTACTTTGTTGCCCTTGGTAGAATACTGTGGTGTCATAGCTCACAGAAACCTCAAAGTCTTGGGCTCAAGCAATCCTCTTGGTTCAGGCTCCCAAGTAGCTGGGAATACAGGCACCCGCCACAACACCTGGCTATTTTTTTTTAGAGACAGCATCTCCCTCTTGCTCATGCTGGGCTGGAACTCGTGCTTAAATAATCCACCTACCTGGCCTCCCAGAGTGCTAGGATCACAGGCATGAGCCACTGGGCCCAACCTTGATGATACTTTTCTTAAAAGCAGAAAGAAATATGGCCAGGCATGGTAGCTCATGCCTATAATTCTAGCACTTTGGGAGGCTGAGGTGAGAGGACTACTTGGGGCCAAGAGTTAGAGGCCAGTCTGAGAAAAAGTGAGACCCTTGACTCTACCAAAAATAGAAAAATGATCATGGTATGGTGGCACTTGTAGTCCCAGCTATTTAGAAGTCTGAGGCAGGAGGAGTCTTAAGCCCAGGAGTTTGAGGTTACAATGAGCTATGATGATACCATGGCACTGTACCTTGGGTGACAGAGGAAGACACTGTCTCAAAAAATAAACGAATAATGAGACTAAGAGTACTGTATTATGCCATATGTATTTTTGTAGTTAGTTACTGCGTGGCTTTATTTAATTATTCATATACCTATAAAACTTTGTGGTGCATAGATTGTGTATACACCCTTATAACCACTTGAATTTGGTTTTGTAGTGAATTCTATAAAAATTCGTTTATCAGGCCCATAGCCAAGAACATAGTCCTCTATTATTACATTGTTTCTGTGGGGAAATCAGGCTGGACTTATATTACATAGTTTCTTCCCTCTGGCCCCAGGCTCTCTATTCTCAAATCACCTTATACACTGTTGCTAGACTAACCTTTAAAAATAAACAGTCAGATCACATTACTTCTGGTCTAGCTCCTCAGTGGTGAAGTCTGAACTCCCACCGCATGATAGAGGTGGAGGTCAAGGTCTCTCCCTCTGGCCCATCTCCTTCCCAGTCCCATCTCACAGGACTGCCCCTCCTTTACGCAGAATACCTTTCTTCAGGCATTTTCATCCCTTTGAGCTTTTACTCAAACTCCCCATCTGTAAAGTCTGTCCACTCCTCAAATTTTACTTGTGCATCTGGAAAAGTCTCCCATCCTTCCAGACTCATTTCATACATCACCCCTTTTAATGGCTCAGACCTGTAATCCTAGCTCTCTAGGAGGCCGCAATGGGTGGATTGTCTGAGCTCAAGAGTTCGAGACCAGCCTGAGCAAGAGCGAGACCATCTCTAAAAACAGCTGGGCACTGTGGCGGGCGCCTGCAGCCCTACTTAGTCGGAGGCTGTGCCCAAGAGTTTGAGGTGTCTATGAGCTATGCCACTATGGCACTCTACCAGGGGCAAAAAAGTGAGACTCTGTCTCCAAACAAACAAACAAACAAACATCACCCCTTCTTGGAAGATGTCCTAGATTTCCCCCAGACAGAATTGTTCGCCTTTTTCACTGCACTCCCAGAGCATATTTACATCTTCCTGCTAGCCCACCTGTTCCACAATCATGCAGCAATTAAGGCACACCTATATTGGTTAGGGTAAAGACACAGCTGCTCTAACAGGCAAATCCCAAAATACTAGGGGTCTGAACAGCCGATTTCTCTCTCACATAAAACGCCTAACTGGCATGTTGCTCAGCTCTGCAGTGCTGCTGGATCCAAGCTCCTTCTGTCTTTTTGCTGCACCATTCTTAGGCCTCTGCTCTCACACACACAGTTCTAACTTGGCTTTCGACCTTCCAGCCCTCAGGACTAGGAGGAAGGGCAGGGGAGAGTGTCTCCTGGCTTTTTGTGGTATGACCTAGAACTTGTGCCATCATTTACTCACATCCCATTGGTTAGAACTTAATTATATAGCAGCATATAATTGCAAAGGAGACTGGGAAATGCAGTTCTATCCTGGGCACCCACACAGTTCACTAAAAGTCAGGTGTTGGACTATTATGAAAGGTCAGGGGAAAGTGGATTTGGGGTATATGAACAATCTGTGCCACAATTCACCCCTTTAGCCACTCAACTATCGGTAATCACCTTTTTTTTTCACACACACAAAACAAATACTGCCACCCAAGGGTAACAACCTCAAGTACCACACTGTCCTGCCCCCAGCACTTCTGGCAGGTCTGGATGTGGTGGCCACCTATGGCCTGGAGACCAATACACAAAAAGATAAATCATCTGTTGTCATCCCCCACCCTCCTCTGATACACAATGATGGAACACTATGTGATGGAATGACGGAACAAGAGCCATGTACCACAATTAAAAAACACTTCTTATTCGGAAAATAAAACAATGGGAACTCCACAGATGGCCCCAGTTCACAGCAATTACCAAATCCTGCTGGTGAGAAGTCTTTGCCCTTCTATTTTCTTGCAGTAACTCCCCTGTCCACTGTCTTCTTTGGTTCCTGGCTTTGGCCTCTGGAAGGCTCTTACCAGGTCATTATCCCACATCTGAAGTAGGCATTGAAGAATAGACTTCTTTCAGGCTTCTGGACTGTTTGCTTCTAGTCAATTCCATGTGCAGGTAACTCCAGCCAAAGGTCTTGTCTTGACAGAGTTTGTCAGCCTGAAAACTCCGATTCTATTTTTACTGGCCTCTGTACTCTGCCCAGACCCCTTCTCAGATGAATGGCTCTTATCTCCGGGCCATCTGAGACAATAGGATTGGGTGGAAAGGGAACACCCTTAATCTGATCTTGGCTGCTGGGCAGGCTCCCATTGTCTAGTAGAGAATTCTTAACTAGTAAAGCCTGAGAAAGGCTCTGGGCCATAGTCTTAACTCCCACTAAGGCTGTCTTTGTAGAGCCAACTTAGGTCACTGCTTCCATTGGGGAAATCAAAGCAGTTGGCCTTTCCAGCTCTTCAAGGCTCCACATTACCAGACTCCCAGTCAGCTTAGATTACACGCAGTAGGCAGAGGTTCTCGCTTAGCCTTAGTTCTCCTCTCCTCTCTCTTCTTCCAGGCTGGCCAGGTCTAACCTGAGTTCATCTTTTTTTCCCTGGAATTTGCTGAAAGCAGCAAGAAATAGTCAGTACTTGCCAATTCTCAAGTTTTCCTAGAGTTGTAGGCTCATAGAGTGCATGGTCCTTCTGCCAAGGTATCGCAGATTGACAGTTTGACTAAATCCTTTACCAGAGCATAACTAAGGTCACCAACTTTCCAGCCTGCAATATCTGTGTTTTCTTTACCTAACTATGAAGCCAATGCCATGTCTATGGGACTCTTTTATGACAGTACCCCGCTTCTAGGTATTCTAAATTAGTCATGGAATAGACTTTGGCAGCTATAACTGGAAGACCAAACATACCAGCAGCTTAAACAAGATGGAAGTTTATATCTCCGTCACAAGCGAGTCTGAGCTGGCATGCTGGTTCTGCCATGTGGCGTCATCAGGGCGCTGGGCTTCCTTCATCTCGAGCCTCCACTATCCCAGGATGTCCTCCTCATTCACAGGGTCCAACGCAGTTCACCCCTGAGTTCTCTCTCACTTCACTGAACAGGAAGGGGGAAAGAGGAGGGCAGTGTACACTCTATAAGCTACACAGATCACCTGTGTTCAGTGAACACACTGTTCACTGAATCACCTCTGTTCACTTCTGCTTTGAAATGAATGTGTCCCCCCGCCCAAATTCATAGGTTGAAACTTAATTGCCAATGAGGTAGTATGAACAACCGGACCCTTGAGGCGAGTGATTAAACCATAAGGCCAGAACCCTCATGAATGAGATTAGTGGCCTTATGAAAGAGATCGAAGGAAGCACCCTAGTCCCTTTCTTTTGCCCTTCTGCCATGTGAAGATGTAGGGAGAAGGTGTCATCTTAGAAGCAGAGGACCACTCTTCCCAGACATGAATCCACTGGTGCGTGGACTTCTCAGCTTCTAGTACTGTGAGAAAGGCATGTCTGTTATTTACCAATCACCCCCTCCCAGGAATTTTGTTAATAGCAGCCTGAACAGACTAAGACAACTTCCCTTTGGGTAAAACCTGGCTATACAGCTCCTAGTGGTTGCAAGGGAGGCCATGAAATGCCATCATTATTCTAAGCGGCCATGTGTCCACATGAAAGCTTGGGATTTGCTATCACTGTGGGAGAAAGGGGGAAGAAGGGAGGTAGGGAGATAATTAGTCTTCTCTGCCACAGTGTGACTCTTCCTGAGAGAATTCTTGGAGGGCACGGAACCTCATCTTACCATCTTTATCATCCATAGGCCCAGCCAAGTGCCCAGCAGTATAGATGGCTACAGATGGCTCCCAATGTTCCATTTTGCTCAGGGCAAACTCTGAGGGATCTGGGGATGCTCTCCTTGGTCCCTGCTGAGCAGTGCTCCAAACACACCCACACGGACTCCCTCCTTGGATTCCCGGAATGTCCTGTTCTCACCATTGGTCAAGGGGAGGGGGAAGGGCAGAGCCTGGGCTGAAGAGCTAGAATTGAATAGCTGCTTTTTTCTCACAGGCTTCCTCCCACCCCCAGCGGTCACTGATTAACCCTCCAGACCAGATAACCCCTCCACAGGAGGAAAAAAATGTGTTTATCCTGGATCATAAAACATCAATATTGACTTCGCACAGGTAGAACCACAGGGGAAGGGAAGGTGGGTGATAGGGGGTGGGCTTGTCTGAGACACACCTGCCTAACACCCAGAGGCCAGCTCCTCTCCTATGGAGAATATGGGGGCATCAGTTCCCACCTGCCTCCTCCTCAAAGGCATCCCTGAGCCAAGCCCGGCTCCTTGGGACTCTTCTCTGCAACCCCCTGCTGGAGGGGGCCTTTGCCCTTCCTGCACCTGCCCCTCTGCCCTGACCCCCCACGGCCAGCAGAGTTACACAGGTCACGGGTCTGGAGTCCGACTGCTTCTGCTCTGCTGTTTCCCAACTCTGGAACTTGGACAAGTGACACAATGTGTGCTTCAGTTTCCTCATTTATAAAATGGTCACCATATTATAACAGCACCCAGCTGACAACATTGCTCTGGGTGAGCAAACAAGGTCACTTACACCAGTCACAAGCACCAAGGGCCTGTCCTCTTCGGCCTCCCATCTCTAGACACGCACACCACTTTTTGACCTCCCTCCTTGCTCTTGGCTGAGGTGTCCCTGATGTGGCTTTAGGGTGGACCAAGCCATATTCACCCAGAACTAGAAACCAGAGGTATTCGTGCCAGGGCTGGGGGTCTCATTCCTCTTTCCTCTGGCCCAGAATGACTCAACACCCTATTCTTCATCAGCAACCTGAGGAGGGTGACCATGTCCACGTGCTGCTCAGAGTGGTGCCACTGGGTCTATGAGAACAGCACAGACTCCTCAGAGACCTTTGTGCCTTCTGGGGTCTTCTCTCTGCCTTCCGTCTCCTTCCATTTGGGGGTAAAGTTATCCCTCCCTGTCCTTCTAAGAGTCAGAACAAGGACGTCCCCCCACACAGAATTTTAAGCTGCTGTGGACTGGGCACTTTCTACAGCTCAGTGGAAGCTGGACTTGGGGAACATGGGAGGGATACATTTGGCCTCTTTGATCCTAACCCAAGACCAGCGTCCTCAATGCTAATGGGCTTTGCTTCCCTCCCTGGCCCCAGGTGAGCCCCACCTGATACAGTGGAAGGCCAAGGCCTCAGCCCTGAGTGCCCTCCATCCAGCTGGACAGAGGGGCCCTGGCCCTGGCCACTTGGTCAATAATTAACACTGAGCAAACTCAGCTTGTGGCTGGGCCTCCCAGCAGGGTCAGGACCAGACAAAGGCACTCTTGTTTTGCTGAGCTGCCATCTTAGTGGAGATCACTGGCCCTTCCATCACCCCAGAGGGACAAACACTCCTGTTTCCATCAGGGAGCTGGATTGGCCACTACACAGTGAGGAACTGGGTGGAGATGGGCTCTGGAAGAGGAGGCTGGTGGGGGGGGGCACAGTTACACACCTGTTTTTAAGCCCCAGCTTTGTGCCTGTGAGCAAACCTATGACCAGGCAGGAGGGTTGAGGGTCCACTGTGGGGCTCTCCAAGTCAGGATGGCCACAGGGCTCACGGGGGTGCCTGACTCTGAGACCAGCCCCTCCTTCCTTCTTTCTTCCTTCCCATCCATTCTTCCTTCCTTGCAAATTCTGTTGAGTGTCTTCTCAGCTCCAGGCCTCTAGTGGCCTCACATCTCTCCTCATCCCCCAAAGCTTCTGTTCCATACCTTTGTTTGCAATGTTCCCATAGTCTTGGAAGCACTTCCTCTCTCTCCATCCAAGAATCTCCTCCTCTCCAAGAAGCCCTCCTTGAGCCCACCCTGCTTGTGTCCTCCTGGAACCTCCCACATTGATGCTTCTCTGCTTCTATAACCCTCAAGCCTTTGTGCAGCCTCCCAGCTTCATGGCCAGCTCCTGAGGCTGAGTCTGGACTCACCACCCCCACCATGCTCAACAAGCAATGTTAGTAGGCTTATCAGCAACGCTACCTTCAGACACAAATCAGGCAAGAAGTTACTTTCTTGCAGAATAGTGACTCAGGGGACAACTTCTTTATCAGTCAAAAAATTCCAGATACACAGCAGAATTCCCAAAGGTATCTCGCCATCCCAGGCCTCCTTCCAACTGGCTACCCAAGATGTCTGAGAACTCTTTATTATCGTCCCCTTACTCCCCTGCTCCCAGCCCAGCCAGACACTCCCTGATTTGGGAGCAGACAAGGACCTTTCTGGGTTAAGTTCAGACCTAAGTGTCATCCTCCAGCTCCCTGGCTCCCCGGCTCCCCAACCTTTTCTCCCTGTGGCAGCCCCTGCTCACTGCTGGGGTATGTGGGTGTCCATCCTTCCCCAGCTGTGACAAGGCAGCTGCCAGTGATGAACTCTTGTCTGGGTGCCCTGGTCCCTTCTTAGACACCTGCCCATCACTTACTTCCCTTGGTTCACACCAGCTCTCAGCACTAATCTACCTGTCCTTGCCCAGGTGCACCTTGAAAAAGAGAGTTCACATTTAATGCACAGACCTACCATCACCTACACTACACTGACCACCCAAAAGTTCAGGTTGAACCAGAAGCTCTTTCCAGAGAAGGCATTCTATCCTTGGGAAGATATAGGCACCTAGTCAGCTCTTTATTTAAGGGTGAATTAGAACTGGGGTATAGGAACCCATGACACCCCTATCCTTCTCAGCTGAGGTGAAGAAATAGATGATAACTTGGAGGTTGGCAGTGTCCAAGCTGGGATGTCCCAGGGGAGAGGGCACCTCTCTGCCCACTCCCCTGGAATACCCAGGTAGCTCTGTGCTACCAAACAGCCTTGCTTTAAAATATTGTGCCCTATTGTCTCAAAAGTATCTTCATATTTAGAGTCCCAAAACAATGGTAGCTATCCTTACAGAAGCCAGGATTGTGCAAAGGGCAGGCTGGGAGCCACAGGTCCCTGGTGGGACAGATGGCTTTCTGGGCCCGCCACCACACACACCACAGGGTTCATTCTCTCCTCCCCTGGAGGCCCTTCTGTGCCTGAGAGTCCCCCCTAGAGATTGCAGGTCTCTCTGGAAGTTTCCTTGATGACCACCTCTGCCCTCACCTGCTTCTTCAGAGGGTCCTTGTCCCATGGGCAGCCTCAGTTTCCATGTCCCACTGCACTCCTGCGGCCCATCCAGCTCTCTAGGACCCACCTGGGCCACCTCTGTCATCACCAGCAACAGCCAACACAGGGCTGTCTGCATGGCTGGGGAGACGCTTCCTTCTGTTAGGAGTGTGAGGCCCAGCCCCAAGGATAAGAAGGGAAGAAGTGGACAGAGGACTGCCCTGGGCTCCTCAAGTTTTCCTTCCTGACTACAGATGAGAGATTAGGAGGTAGTAGGCATGTTTCCTGAGAGCTGTTGTGATTTATTCCATCATTCATTAGTTTAGCAAAGCCCCCCCTTCCCACCACCAAACATTCCTAGGTTCCTACTCCCAGAAAATCCCAGTTCAGGGCACTAAGCACCTCCTGAGGCCATATAGCATAGGCAAAGCCCTGGGAACTGGGGCTACTTGGAGAAGACCCTACACTGACATCACATGGCTCAGGCTAGACCTGGAATTGCCTTATTCTGAGACAATGCCTCAAAGAGAACCAGCTGGCCAGACCCTCTCTCTCTCCTGAAAGCAGGAGTGGAGGGGTGGGAGTGGGGCAGGCAGGGCAGGAGGGACAGAGGGCAGAGCCTGGGGGAGCCAAGGATGAGGTGACAGGTGGGTGGGGGTGAACTCAGAGGGAGGCAAAGACTAAGGAGTCCAGGGGACAGCAGGACGGCCGCCTTCCCCCACCCCCATGCTGGCACAGGCTCCTTGGCCTTCTCTCCCACTCACTGGGCTCTGGGTGGGTTTAAGAGCTAGGCTCTCTCAGCCAAATCCAAGCCCAGCAAGATGGCGCCACCTGCTGCGGGGAGGGAGTAATACAGCTCACTCTGGGGACTGAGAATTTGGGGTGGGGTAACTCCCAGCTCAGGGGTCACTGCCTCTGCTTTGGGCTACAGGATGTAGACTTCAGTATGGATCATCCCCGTCACCCTGGCTGACTCTCAGATGACCCACATGCTGGACAGTCAGGTGCTTTCTTCCTCCTCACTTTCTAGGTCCCCATCCTACTACTCAGACCCACCCAGGGGGCTGGAAGTCTACCAGATCTCTTGTGTGGACTGCCCAGCCCAGTGCCTCCTCTCCTCCCACTCCCCTGAGGCCACAGCCTCCTAAGTGGCCTCCCCAGGATGCCAGTCCTGCCCCAGGCCTTCCCAACTGCCAGGCCTCACCCTCCTCCAGATAAAAGCTCAGATCTTTCTAGATAGAGATGAGGGCAGCAGGTCTGGGTTGGGATTCGCTGGGGCAGTCTGGGTTGGGCTGCTGGGCTCAGGAGATCTTTCAAGGCAAAGGGTTGAGCTTAGTCTGAGACCTGAATTGGATGGTTTATCTGAGATGATGAGATGAGGTGAGTCAAGTCTGTGGTCCTGATTGTCTGTCAGCCTCCAGCATGACTGGGACTGCCCATCCTTCCAAAGACCTCGGTAATGCCTTCTCCTCTTTCCATCCCCACTCCTACTCTGCATGCATAGCCTGGGTCTCTGCTCTCTCCTCCTGGACTCACCCTTTCTAGACCATTCTCCCTACAACCCAGATAATCTTTCTACATTGTGAAGCTGATCCCATCATGTCTCCAGTCAAATTCCTGCATAATCTCTCTGCTATCTTCTGGAAGAAATCCAAACCTCCCCACCTAGCTAGCAGAGGCACACCTCTTCTGGCCCTTCCAGCTTCCTCTCTCAGCACTCTCCCATGTGCCTGCTCTGACTGTGCCAGGGTGGCCTCCCGCCTGTCACACCTCTGGGCTTGGGCATCTGCTGACTTCTCAGCTTAGAACACCCTCTTTTGCTTAGCTTCTTCCTCCTTGTCTTCAAGAAGCATCTCCTGGCCACACCCAGCCTTCTCCCAGCAAGGTGTGCTCTCCATGTTCATGTAACTGCTGGACTCTCCTCCCATACTTCACAAATGTCTCCTCTAGGTGTCTTCCCCCACTGAACCACAAGCTCTGAGAATAGAGACCTGGCCTTTGTCTCTATAGTCCCAGCACCTAGCAGATACATAGAAATGAATGAATGAATGAATCTGTGGCTAGGGATGACGGCCCAGAAAAATGACATGCTGACCAAGTAGGAGCAGATAGTCCAGTCCGGGCTCTCTTGCCTTCCCCCCATCCTCTGAGCCCTGTCCCTCACTTGACCACTCCCTTCCTTGCCTCACTTCTAAGTCCCTCAGGGCTCCACCCTGCCTCCCTTCTGCAAGTTCCCTAGAATCCTGTCTTCCCCACTCCACACTCCCACCCCCCATTGCCCAGCAGACAGGAACCAGCCCCTTTGGTCAGGCCCCCAAAGACTTCCCCATCTGACCAGTTTACAGGCCTTCTTCACAGGGAAGAGCCACCCAGGGCACGACAAGGAGACTGGTGCTCTTCTGCCCATTCCTAGAAACCTCTGTACTGCCTGTGTGGCTCATTCTATCCTCAGAAAGCTTATATTATTTTGCTTGGACCTCAAATATCTTGTTTTGTCATAGGGACTTTACATATACCCCACAACATCATAAACTTTCTGAAAACCTGGACCACATGCAGAGGTATTGCTTCTTAGGCTAGGTCATCCTAAAAGAGGTAAGGCTTCTGCCTTGCTCTTTCAGATGACTTACTCTGGAGGAAGCCACCCACCATGGTATGAGAATAATCAAGCAGATCTATGGAGAGATCCAGGTGGTAAGGAACAGAGGCCTCCTGCCAATAACCAGCCCAATTTGGCAGGCTTGTCTTGGAATCAGAGCCTCCAGCCCCAGTCGAGCCTTCAGACGTTTGCAGTTAAGGGCTGCAAACAGCTCAGCCAGAGCTGAGTTATTTACAAATCCTTTACCCACATAAAGAGTGTGAGATAATATGAGGTGGGTTTTCTTTTTTATTGTTGTTCTTTTAGAGATGGAGTCTCACTTTGTCACCCTCAGTAGAGCGCTGTGACATCATAACTGACAACAACCTCCAGCTCTTGGGCTTAGGCAATTCTCTTGCCTCAGCCTCCCAAGTAGCTGGGACTACAGACTCCTGCCACAGCACCCAGCTATTTTTTTGTTGCAGTTTGGCCAGGGCCACGTTCGAACCCACCACCCTCAGTATATGGGGCTGGCACCCTATTTGTTGAGCCACAGGCGCTGCCCTGTATGAGTTTATTATTGTTATCAGCAGACAAGCTTTGAAGCCATTTATTATGCAGTAATAGATAATTAATACAGAATATGGAGATTTTATGATTCCCAAATCCTGGCCAAAGTAAAGCACACAGTGAGTGTCCAAAAAAGGTCTGACAAATGAAATCAGAAGTCTAAAGCTGGTTAAATAAACCTGTGCAGACATGTAGGTGATGGGGATGAAAATCATGCGCCACAACTCAGATGGGTAAAAACAGCATCTTCCTTAATTTTTTATGTACCATTTCCATCTTGATCTGATAAAATCATTCCTGCTGTTGACAGGCAATAAATGAGTGAGAAACAAAACAAAAGAAAAAAAAGAAGAAATCTTTAACTTGCCCATTTATAGGTTTCTCCATTTCTGTATATTTAACCTAGTCTCCTTTGAGCAAAAGGGTTTTGCAGAGTTTTCTCACTGCTCCCCCTCCTTCTAGCAAGAAGAATGTCCTGGTGCAGGGAGTCGTGTATGGACCTCATGGTGGTGGAAGAGGGGTCCAGGGCTGGTGTGGAGTCTTCTGTGTTCTTCTCCACACACAGTGGGACAGGGCTGGTCTGACCAGGTCCGGGGGATCCCGGGGGATCCTGGTGGGGGGGAGAGTTGTTGAAGGCGGGTATTGCTGAAGTGTACAAGGCTGGTGGTGCAGATCCTGCCTTGGTGACCTTGGTTTCTACCCTCCCCCTGGGATGTAGGACTCCTGGCTGCATTCTTCCCTACCACTCAGGAAGAGGCAGAGTTCTGGGAAGCCACTCCCTAGACACCTTCCCCAGCCCATTTCTAATCTGCTCCCGGGGCCCCATATTGTGTTGCACATCCTGAATTACTGCTTTCACTGAAATGCCCAGCAGCTATCATCTGAGATTCAAGTTCTACCTGTGCAGTGAGATTTACCCACAAACATGACTGGGGTTTCTCCTGTGAAACCCTCTAAGCTTCCTGCCTCCCCAGATAAGGGATGGAACTGACTTTGCTTCTCACCTTCTCTCTTCCTTGAGTCCTACTGCTGCCAGCAGCTTCTTGACATCCATCCTGCATCTGCCCTACTGGACAACTTCCTTGTCAAGTCCACCCTCCACTTAGTTCCTTGGCAATAAATCTCACCTTGGCCTTTTCCATGAAGGACTCTAGGGTAACAAGAATTATGGGAAAATGAAAATACACCACTTGACTCTTCTATAGATGCTACCATGTTTCCCCCCAAATAAGACACTATCTTATATTTATTTTTTCTCAAGAAGGTACACTAGGGCTTATTTTCAGGGGATGTCTAATTTTTTTTTTTTTTTTGAGACAGAGCCTCAAGCTGTCCCCCTGGGTAGAGTGCCGTGGCATTACAGCTCACAGCAACCTCCAACTCCTGGGCTAGAGCGAGTCTCCTGCCTCCGCCTCCCAAGTAGCTGGGACCACAGGCGCCCGCCACAACGCCCGGCTATTTTTTTGGTTGCAGCCGTCATTGTTGTTTGGAGGGTCCGGGCTGGGGATTCGAACCCGCCACCTTAGGTGTACGTGGCTGGCGCCTTAGCCGGTTGAGCTATAGGCGCCGAGCCGGGATGTCTAATTTTTATTAAGGTATGGTACAACACTCTACATTTATTCAAATACAGTTAAGTCATCTTCTTCTGGAACCTGACAGGGGGAGCCGACCTTGTTGGTGGGGCTGGTGCTAGTGATATGTGAACTCCTTTCCCCTAGCCGTTCGCACATGTGCAATAGGATGCCTGCGACCACAGTTACCACATGCACGCCCGCACAAGTGCGAACAGCTCGGAGGAAGGAGCTGTGGCAGATAAAAGGTATTCCAGTCTTCCTTACCACCTTGCAGAGAAATGCATGGTGTGGGTATGCAGATCTTATTATTGCGGTAGGGTTTATATTTAACAAATGCATAGAAATCTTGCTAGGGCTTATTTTTTGGGTAGGTCTTCTTTTGGGGGAAATATGGTATTTCCTCCACACATACATGTCAGAAACACATGTTTGCATACAGACAAGCTGCTAGGAAGACCCTTGGACACACCAGGCACATGCTGACAACCTAGGGCTGCCCTGGGCCTGTTCTGGGAACCCTCCTCTGCGATTTCTCAGCAGTATCCAAGGAAGCTTACCCCCTCCTGGATCTTTCCCGTTTCTTCTCAAGATCCTTTTTCTAACCCTGTCTTTCAAAGGCCTCGGGAGCAAGCAAAGAAGAAGAGACCTACACCTCTATTCAGATCTCCCTTGAGATACAAAACAAGAAATGCCCCTTGTAGATGGAGCTCGCAGCTCCCACTGCCTCCTGTCCCTGGGGGCTCATAGATGGTATCTGGGCTCACTCCTTCCCTGCTGCTCCAATCACCTCCATCTGCTGTGCTAGCACTTTATCTGATTTCCCAAAGGCATCTCCAATTCAGCCCATCCCAAATTGACTCCTCCTCTGTCCCCAACAGCCCACTTCTCCCTCCACTAAGCCCATGTCCCTAAGGTCCTTTAGTCCCCCTCCTCCTTCCTTCTCTCTACCAACACAAAGTGCCCTCTTCCTCTCTCTCTACCCTGCAAAGGTGCCCTCTTCCTCTTCCCACTTGGTTCTCCTCTCTCCCCTCGCCTCCAACCCCTTCACAGTAACCAGAGGACTTGTCTCAGCTGGTGGAAGGTGGATCTTACGGATTCCTGCATATCTGCTATCTGCCACAGCTCCTTTCCCCAGTTAAAACCCATCACTAACTCCCTGGTGCCCACAGGATGATGCCCTTGGGCAGAGCCACGAGCTCTTTCCTCACCTGGCTAGCCTGCCTTGCCCCCAGCCTTGCATGGCAGTCGTGGCTAGCTATTTGGCAGCTCCCCACATGGTGCTGGGGTGCTCCAGCCCCCTGCAGTGCCTGCAGAACTACTCAGGCTTCAAGATCCTCTCAGGTTATCTCCCCTGGGAAAACAAACCCAGTCAGTGGGCACCTCCCCCAGACACCCATCCTTGTCTCTCTCACCAGCTTCCTGTCTCCACAGCAGGCTCACCTGCTCAGAGAGGCCCATTCTCCCTGCTCTCAGGACCTCTGCCCCCAGCCTACCTCCTGACCCTCTTCACTCTGTTCCCCTTTTCTTTCTTTGCATAGCCTATACCACCTTCTAAACAAATTACTTAACTTATTTTCCATTTTTATTTCTTATAGTCAGTCTGTCCCTCATGTAAAAAAAGTCAGTTTCACCAGGCCAGGATCCTTGCCCACTTTGTTCACTGATGGATCCTATGAGCCCGGAACAGTGCTGGCACACAGTGTGCAGGTCCCATCAGAACTGTTATTGGTTTCTGTGTGGGCTCTCTCAGCAGGCACAGGGGTGTTAGAGACTGAATTCATACTCAGTCACCTCTGGATCCTCGGGGCTTAGACCATAGTGGGTGTGTAGGAACCATCTACTTCATGAATGAATGAATGAATGAATGGGACTCTGCTCCACAGGCTGAGGGAGAGATTCAGTGGACTGGACAGATCAGAGACCCCTCTGCCACATGATGCCATTGTTAAATCACTCCTGGGCTCCTTGCCTGGGCCAGGACCTCACTTTCTCCAGAATCCTCCTTGGCCCCTTCCCTTTGGTTTGCCCCCGCCCACCCCCGCTCCTCTCCTGGTTGTTTCTTTGGAAGGCATTAATATTAACCTCCACTCAGTTGAGGCTACCTGAGTACCCCATAAGTCTTGATGCTTCCTAAGAGAGGGCATGAATTGTGACTGGGGCCAGGCCCATCCCAAAGGTTTGAAGCAAAGCAATGAGACACCAGGTGGAGTGTGATGCTACAAAAGGGTCTGGGTATAGGCGTCAAGCCGGCCTGGGGCCAAGGCTGCAGTTGGCCTCTAGGGAAGGTGCCACGCCCTTCCTAGGGGTACTGCTGAGCACAGGGTCTCGATGCAGCCACTCATCTCTGAGTGGAGGGGCAGATGCTGAACTACACACACACACACATACACAAGGGCGAGAAGCCCCAGCAGTGGGGGCCTTGCTTTCCCATCACGTCCCATTTCATCTGGCCCCTAAGGCTCTCAGGGGCTATCAGGAGGTGACTGGGGTGGGACTTGACTCCCGACGCCCAGGCTGGACCCCAATGTGGGCTTTGGGGGTTTCAGGCTGTTTTTGGAACCATATGCCCCTTCTTGTAACCTGAGCCCCTGACACGGCATGAGTCTGCACTCCAACTCCCAGCCACATCTGCTTCTCATTTCCGCCCCAGGAAAACGGCCCAATTTCCATGAGCTGCTGGCCTAGCCAAGCCTCAAGCCTCTCTGCAGCCAACCCCACCCAGCCAAGCTCCATTACTGGGGCGGGGGTGGGGACTGAGAAAGCAATAGAGGCAACGGGCGTATAGTGGAGCTGGACAGGGGCCAGGAGGCTTGAGTTTGCATCTGGTTCTGTCCAGCCCTTACTGTGTGTCCTTGGAGGAGTCCCTTAACCTCTCTGAGCCTCAGCTTTCTCATTGGTGAACTGCATTACTTTACCGTTGGAGGTACTACACATTTGGGGACCAAAGCGGCCCCTTGGGAATAGAAACAACAGGATTTCCCCAAAAACAGAACTGGAAAGAGAAGGGCCACTGCAATGGGCCCACATCAAGAAGGTAATGGGGCCCAGAGCCACTTGCCTACCTGAGCAATTGGTCAGGCCCACCCTTGGTAGTTTGATAGAATTTGGGCCTTGTGCTGGGCAAGTCCAACTCCAGTTCTAAGTCCTTCATCTACCAGCGTTTATTAAGCACCTAGTCTGTGTCAGGCCCTGGGCAGGGGTGGGGAGACCAAAGTGATAAATACAGCACAAACTCCTTGGATGGGGGAAGGTGCACAAGTAAATAAATAAATATAGCCCAGCCCAGGGGATTAGAAGGCTGTATGAATAGGGTGAGACCAGAGCCTAAAATTAACACATTCTGTTTATATTCTTTTAGTAGAGACCCTTAATTTTTAAGATGTTTTCCACTTGATACTTTTTTTTTTTGAGACAGAGTCTCATTTTGTCATCCTCAATAGAGGGTGGTGGAGTCATAGCTCACAGCAACCTCAAACTCTTAGGCTCAAGCTATCCTCTTGCCTCAGCCTCCCAAGTAGCTGGGACTACAGGTGCCCACCACAGCGCTGGGCTATTTTTTGAGACATGGTCTCACTCTCGCTCAGGCTGGTCTCGAACTTCTGAACTCAGGCAATTCACCCACTTTGGCCTCTTAGAGTGCTAGGATTACAGGCGTGAGCCACCGTGACTGGTCTCCACTTGATATTTTTTCTATCAAAGTCCATCTTCCTTTATTTCCTCTCTGAATACCTTCTCCCATCCTCCACATTTCTAAATCCCAAATCAATCCCCTCTGATGGGAGTTCACCAATGACTTCCCATGCCCACCCCCAAGACCTTCGGAGTCACCCCTGCTTCGCCCTCCCACACACCCTGCTTCCCGCAGTAGGCAGGGTCCTGAGAAGAAGGAGCTGCAGAGCTACTGGGGGCAGAGAGGAGGCGTCTCTTAGCTTTCTCCCCAGCCCACAGGCCCAACAGCACCTTGCACAGTCCCCCAGAGCATTGTGGGGTCTTCACCCTTCCAATATGTCCCTGTCAACACTAACCCATGATGTCCTGGCGAGGCAAAAATACATATGTGCTTCTTTAATAAATTCTCTTTAGTGAGGGATAATATACTTACAATAAGTGCACAGATTTTAAGTGCACATCTTTTTTTCTTTTTTCCTTTTTTTTTTTTTTGAGACAGAGTCTTACTTTGTTGTCCTTGGTAGAGTGCTGTCGTGTCATAGCTCACAGCAACCTCAAACTCTTGGGCTCAAGCAATTCACTTGCCTTAGCCTCCCATATAGCTGGAACTACAGGCGCTGCCACAACACCTGGCTATTTTTAGAGATGGGGTCTTGCTCTTGCTCAGGCTGGTCTTGAACTCCTGAGCTCAGGCAGTCCACCTGCCTTGGCCTCCCAGAGTGCTGGGATTATAGGCATGAGCCACCGTACCCGGCCCATAAGTGAACATCTTGATGGATTTTATTTTTTTTATTTTTTTGAGACAGAGTATCATTCTGTTGCCCTAGATAGAGTGCCATGGCATCATCATAGCTCACAGCAACTTTAAACTCCTGAGTTCAGGTGATCTTCCTGCCTCAGCCTCCTAAGCAGATGGGACTACAAGCACCTGCCACAAGGCCTGACTGATTTTTTCTATTTTTGGTGGAGACAGGGTCTCACTCTTGCTCAGACTGGTCTTGAACTCTTGAGCTCAAGGGATCTTCCCTCCTACGCCTCCCAGAATGCTAGGATTACAGGTGTAAACCACCATGCCTAGCCCAACTTGATGATTTCTGACGGATGTATACCCCCATACAACAACTACACAGTCACAAATATTTCCTTCTTCACCCCCTAGAAAGCTCCTCCTTCTGTGCTTGGTTTTACCATCTATGAAAGGGGCAGACAGGAATATCTGCCTCAGTGTGTTGGGAAGATGGAACCAGATGATGCAGGTGAGATCCTTACAAGACACCTGCCATGCAGTAGTTATGGGATAAACCTCTACAGTTGTGCCAGGTGTGGTGGCATATACCTATTGTCCCAGCTACTTAACAAGATGAGATGGGAGGATTGTTTGAACCCAAAAGTTCAAGGCTTAGAATTATCTCTGCTCCAGAAGCCTTGATTGCACTGGAGACAGGAATGGGCCAGCTTTTACCCTACATTTGCTCCAAAAGATAGGTCTTCTGTCCTTTTGAGATGAGAAGGTCTGAGGCCTCAGTGGCAGGACCAGCTTCATGGGTTGGTGACCAGTGTCATTGCACAGGGCCCCAGTTAGAAGGGTCCCACCCTTGGATTAAAGCTCATGGTCTTGAAATGCTTAGTAATTTTTGAATAAGGGACCTTGCATTTTCATTTTGCATTGGTGGGGCAAATCGTGTAGCTGGTGGGAAGAGTTAAACAAGCTGGCTGGTGTCCTACCTAGAAAGCTGGTGTCATTTTCCTCCTCTTGCCCTGCACTCACTACACACACTCACATCTGCATGGTCCCCTCTCTGTCCCACTCCATAAAGGGGCATCTGGAAGGGTGTGGGACACAAAGAGCCCTGAGCTGCCAGGAGGCAAAACCTGGAAGGCTGCTAGGCCTGGAAACCCCCTTAAGGATAGATAGTTCTTGCTCCCAGATCCTGCTGGCTGGGCCACCCGAATTCCCATCCTCTGATGGTCTTCTCTAGCCACCTCCACCCACTGCAGCTCAAGTGCAAAGCCACAGCTGGGTGCCAGCCAAGGGGGCTCACATTTCATAGCATACAACCTCCCATACCTCTGCCAGAGGCCAGGAGGCAATGGAGCCCCTGGCCAGAGCCTGGGCTGGAGGGGGTGGGGTTCCAGTGCTACCCGTGCTTCCCAAGCACCCCAGAGTACCTCTTCTATTAGACC
Organism: Galago senegalensis; assembly: GCA_963575145.1. Lineage (NCBI taxonomy): Eukaryota > Metazoa > Chordata > Mammalia > Primates > Galagidae > Galago > Galago senegalensis. The sequence goes on from CAUYTI010040478.1 coordinate 26,902, forward strand.
TCAGTTTAGTTTCCCCTTTATGTAATGGGACAGGACTCTGTAGGGCTGGAGCAGATGCTGAGGGTACAGAAAAGTAGGCCTCAGAGGCCAAGATGTGAAAGGAGATCCCAGAACTGCCCTGTCTAGTAGGGTAGCCAGGAGCTGCATGTAGCCATTTAAATATAAATGAAATTAAATTTAAAAAACTAATGTGTTAGTTCTTCAGTCACTCTAGTCACATTTCCAGCACTCAGTGGACAGCACAGATACTGGACATTTCCATCAACACAGAAGGTTCTATTAGGACACATCTCCAACTGGGAAGGCCAGGATGTCTGGGGACACTAGCAGCTTTACTGTCCTGGAGCAGGAAGGTGAAGAAAGGGCTCTGGAGGAGGAACATCTGGCCCATAGTCTCAGTCCTCTCCCCACCCCAAGACTGAAGTGGTGGACCCTCCATTAAGGGGTGTCAGGAGCCTTCTTGGGATATGGACACCCCAAAAGCGGTTTCAATTCCCAATTCCTGGAGTGAACAGCAGACTTCCTGGGCCCTCAGCTCAGCAGCTAGAGGTATAGGGAGAGCCTCAAAGAGGGAGAAGGTGACCAATGCAGCTGACCTTTCTAGCAAAGGGCTCCCCAGGAATAATTTCCACATGAGAAACACCAAAGATCATTTTCCTCCAAGTTTGGGAACACTTGCATCCCCTAGAAAAATGGTTCTCAAACTTTACTAACTAAAGAAAAAGCTTTAAATGTGTACATATTCACTCAGGTTATAAGTCAAGTTGAAATATAGATGTTTGGGTTCTGCTCAGCTTAAGATTTATTATTGTTTGGGCCTGTCTGGGTCAAATCATTGAAAGATATAGGGTTGGTTTAGTCTGGGCACATTAAAAAGGGATGCAAACTGGGTGTGGTGATGTGTCCTGTAATCTCAGCTACTCAGAAGGCTAAGGCAGGAAGATCACTCGACCTCAAGAGTTCAAGATCAGCCTGGGCAACATGGAAAGACCCTGTCTCTCAAAAAATTTTAAATTCTTTTGGCTCAGTGCCCATAGCTCAGTGGTTAGGGCACCAGGGCTGGTGGGTTCAAACCCGGCCAGAGCCTGCTAAAACAACGACAACAACAACAACAAAATAGCCAGGTATTATAGGCAAGAGCCTATAATCCCAGCTACTGGGAGTCAAGAGAATCGCTTAATCCCAAGAGGTTTGAGGTTGCGACACCACAGCACTCTACCAAAGGGTGACATAGTGAGATTCTGTCTCCAAAAAAATAACTAAATAAAATTTTAAAAAATTTTTAATTTCTTTTTTAAAATGGCTGAACTAGGGAATAGACTAGGGAAAAAATAAAAATAAATGTAAGGGAAGCGGCAGAGAGAGTGTTGCAGCAGACTTCAGGAGAGAATGGGGGGGAGGAAAGAATGTTGGAGGGAGGGAGAGAGGAAAGGAGGCAGGAGGGAAGAGGGGTGTGTGGAGGGAGCTCCCCTGTGCGTCTCCTGCTGGAGTTGTCCGTCCTGGGCACTATCTCATCTCCATCCCAAAATGACCTTACAAGTTGTAAATGTGTAACTCAGAGAAGTTACAGCACCCCCTAACAAGCAGACACACAGTCCCTAGGGAATCAGACTGAACTCTGTTTCCTTTCCTTCCCTCCCTCCAACTCTGAATATTTTCAAGTGAAATAAGCCTGGGAAATGGGAACGGCTCAGAGCTGTGAATACATTTTTTTGTTTTCTGGGTTCATTGGGCTGTGACAGGAAACTGAGTGTGGCCGGCTGTCTGAGCCTTCCTTTCAGTAGTGCTGTTAGGCACGCCTTTATGCCAAGTGCAAAGGGCTGTAATTGCGTCAAGGCCAAGGTGGCCTCCTTAGCCCCTCACCTGCCTCCTGCCTCATGCCTCATGCCCCTCCAGCCAGGGACTCTGGGAAGGGTGGGGAAGGTGGAAGGGTCCTGTCTGGGCTGGGAAACCATGGGCGAGTAAAACCAAAAGCTGGTCTCTCCTCTTTTCAGGAGAAGGGCTGTTTTCAGCATTGAGAAACCCATAAACCACCTAGCCAGCTGTGAGGATTCTAGAATGGCTCTCATTTTACAGGTGAGGGAAAGAGACGGACTCTGAAAGCTTAGGAACATTCTCTCTTCCCCTACAGGCAACGGAAGTCCCTCCTCCCATTTTGTCACACCACCCCCCCACCTCCCAAGGTGCCCCACAGATCATCGCCCTTGTGAGGATGAGAGATTATATTTGCAGGTGGCTTTTCAGACTCTCCCTCCCCAAAGCCCTGTGAGGCAGGCAAGGCAAGACTCGGTCCCTTCTCATAATGGGCTGGTCACTGGACAGTTGCCCAGAACATCTCTGATCACTAGCCTCTGCTACCACTCTTGCTACAGGTGGGCTTTGGCTGCCCGCAGTGTTCTCCTGTCTCCTCACTGAGGCCAGAAGCACAGTTGATGTAGAATTTCCTATCCTCTTGACAATCTGTGTGCACAAAACAGGCTTGCTTTACACGGCTTTGGAGGGCATCTCCTTCAGCCCCTTCCTCTGCCATCAGGAAGCTGCCTCAACGGCAGCAGGATAAATATTTGGCCTTTAACTACCTCATTAGAAACACGTTGCTGGTTCCTGCCCTGGCCTGATGGGAAGCGCACTCCTCGAAGGGTTAATTAACAGCCTTCACACAGGCCACATTTAGCAACTGAACACAAAGCCACACACATAAATAACGTCTAGGGCGGAAGAAGAGGGTGCAGATGGTTTGTGACTTTGCTGTCCAGAGTTTTCTAAACCGATGTGAACCATGTCCTGTCAGGCCCAGGACCATGAGTCAGGGTCAGGCTTCGAGGTGGCCAGGCCAAAGCCGCTAGTGGCCAACTTTGTGCTCTGTTGAAAGAGAGCCTTAAAGGAAAACAGAAAGCTGAGCCAAGATGTGGAGGAGGGAGGGGTCCAGGGCGGGGACAGGCCTGCTGACTGAGAGAGAAGAGGCAGCTAGAGACACAGGCCCAGAAACCTGAGCAGAGGCTCTGAGTCCTCCCTCCCTGCAAGGGGTGCTGAGTCCCCCCCCAGAGGCTCCACTCAGGAATTCAGACCCTGGGCACAGGGTCCTGCTTCTGTCCTGCAGTGACTACGATGCTAGACATCTCAGGCCTGAGAAAAGGGGGCACAAAGGATGGCCTGAGAGAGCCTGAAGGTGGCACAGTGGCATTCACTATATTCTGCCTCGTCTGTGGGAAAGGTCTGGCCCTCTGTGCAGCCTCAACCCTACAGGGGGCTCATATGCCCACCTCCCCACAGCTCTGGGAACATATCTGAAATCTTACAATGGATAGCAACAGGAACATAGGATTCATTTTACAGAAACCAGCACTGTTGCAAGAGATACCTGAAGCTAAAAAAGAGGAAAATAAAAGCCAAGAGACAGAGAAGGAGCGATGGAAATATATGCCTGGCATCAGTACAAACCAGAAACAAGGAAAAGGAAGAGGAAAAGAAGTGGTTGGAAAGCAAGCTTTTGTTATCCAGCCTTTTAACATTCTCTTTACTTCTGTAGCTCCTCCAGAGTGCCCTCTTCAGCCTTCAAGGGGTCCTGGCCTGCTTGGAAAGCCCCTCACTGTCCTGGCTGGCTCCTACATGGGACCTGGGGAAGGGGACAAGGTACCAGAAGGATTCCCACCCTGGGGGGGTGACGGTGCCCCCTAGTGGCAGGGGTGGGTCCTGCCTCAGCTCCCCCTCCCCTCAGCCCCCGACAGTCCCTCTTGACCCAGGGTTGAACTAGCCCAGGCGTGCAGGCCAAGGGCCGTGTCCCCATGCCAGACTCAGCACCCTGGGGATGAGGGTGCAGAGAAGGAGACGAGGTTGGACAACACCCACCTAACAGCAGGTCTCTGTGTCCAGAGACAGTGGTTTCTTCCCGAGTAATTTTCCACCATTTGGCTTTCCCTCCACACACAGACTTGCTCTCAGAGTTCAGACGGTGGCTGCCATCCTCCAGAGGGTTATTCTGGGGCAGTCACCTGCTCAGTGACCCCACCTACTTTGATTTCTGCCCCCATCTCTCAGCACCTCCCACTGCCTTCCCAAAGCCCGGCTCTAGGCTAGGCTATGGCCCCTCTAGACCCCTGGGGCCCATCCCACCCCACCAGGGCCTGGCTCTTGGGCAACTCCACACACACCATCATTGCCAAGCTGGGGCCAACATTTCTGTTTTCTCAGAAGGATCAAAGCCCCATCCCAGCCCTGCCAGGAGGAAGCAGTTTTGACTCGTGCAAATATCTGCAGTCCATTTGGGATTTTACTTTGGTGAGAAATAAATACACAGCCATCTGCAGATGATGGAAATATGACTTAAGTAACTTTTTGGTCGAGGCTTCTGGGCCAGAGCCCAGATGGAAATAAGACCTTGTATCTCCGTCTCCCTTGCACACTTTCAGAAAAAAGAAAGAGCGGGGGTGGGGGGGTGAGGAGTGGGGGGAGGGAAGTTGGTGGAAACTGAAGTTCAAAATGGAGTGTGCTATATTTCTTGGCCTGGGAAAGGAAAAATAAACATCAAACAGCTACCCCATTCAAGTGTGCATTATCTTGCTCATCCTCGCCAAGAACTCACTCTCCTCCCTACTCTGGCCGGGAATTACTGCGCCTACGAACAGCCCCCACGCCCACCCCTAACCCAGGCAGGCAAACAATGGGCCAGAAAGCCCCGTCCAGCCAAGGCCTCTCCCTGCAGCCCCCAGAGGCCGTAAGATTGGGAAACACAAGGCTATTTTTAATGTGTTATTTGTCTACCAACAGCGGCTCCACAGGCCTGAGAAATAGTATCATCTGTGGGAGGTGGCATTGATTTTTTTTTTAAACTTGCTCAGACAAAGCCACATTTTCGCAATCTTCAGAAAAGCCAAAAAGCAGCACTCTGCGAGGATGACCTCTTTCCTGGCTTACCCTTCTCTATAGGTGTGTAGGAGAAGTAGCCCCTACTGCTGCGGGCTGGTCAGCAACCAGCACAGGACCCCAGGTCGAGGCCTGGGAAAACGGCATGAAAGGTCCAGAGAGCCTGAAGGATCTCCAAGCAGGGAGAATTGAGGAAGGGAGAGTGAGAGCAAGCACCCAACCCGTGACAGAGGCACACACCTGCGCTGGGGGACCTCAGAAGATGGGGCAATGGGGCACCCCTAATAGAGGGTGTGGGAGGTCGCACACAGAGAAAACGGCTTCACAATAGCCATCCACCCCTTCCCAAACCTGTGGAATGGGGAGCCCTGTGCAGTGGGCATGTCTGGACACTAATAGAGGACTGGGAGGGTGCTGGCTGGGTGGGTCTGCCCAGGCTGGGGCAGAGCTAGTCCTCAGGGCAGAAAGGACCATGCTGGAGCCTTTCTGTTCCCGGGTCCAAGGGTTTCTGCTATAAGAACATGACCCCAGCCCTGCCAGGACAGAGAGAGAGAAGGATGGATGGAGAGAGAGAGGAGTAAGAGAACTAGAGGGATGGGAAACAGAAGCATAAAGTGAGGGGAGAGAGGAAAAGATGCAGAGAGGTGGGGCCGAGAGAGGGACGGACATAAAGTGAGGAGGAAGAGTGAGAAAGTTCTCTATGCTGACCCCACCCTCAACCCGGGACTATCCAGGACAGAGGGCCAGGAGGGAGAGACCCCCAGAGTGAGCCGCTTCCCTTCTCCATCGGCAAAATGGCCTGCAATCTAGAGGGAGCAGGGCAGGTGCCCCATCCGCCACCAGGACCCCTGCCCTGGGACTCGCCAGGAAGCTGCCTTCCACTCCTCTCCTTCCACACACCACACAGGCCGCCACACAGACCTTCCCCACCCTGGCCAGCTGGAAGAGTTGAGATTAGTCTCTTCACACCTCAGCTTTCTAACCTGTAAAATGGAGACAATAAAAATAACACCTTCCTGGGGCGGTGCCTGTGGCTCCAAGGAGTAGGGCGCCGGCCCCATATACCGGAGGTGGTGGGTTCAAACCCAGCCCTGGCCAAAAAGTGCAAAAAATAAAAATAAAAGTAACACCTTCCTTACTTGGGTATTGCAAGGATTAATTGACATAGTGTGAGAGAGAGCGTGTGTGTGTGTGTGTGTGTGTGTGTGTGTGTGTGTGTGTGTGTGTGAAGTACTTCCTAAATGCCTGGAACACAGTGAGGCCTTGATAAATGGCAGCTCTAATGCACATGTGTGTAGTGGAGAAACAGAAGCTGTCATTGTGGGCACTCCTGAGGAGAGCAGGGCTGGGAATGTTGGAAAAGACAGCACAGGGGCAGGCAGCAGGGGAGGCAGAGGAGTCTGGAGCCCAGGCCAGGGGTGGCATGCAGAGCTAATGGCCATGCATCCCAAAGCTGGTAGGCCTTGAGCCCACCTGGCCCATCTCCCATGCCCTAGCACTAACTGTACCAAGGACATTTTAAAGGACATGAGGATACCCCTCCTGCTATTGGCTAGATTACCCTGATTCCAAGGTTCTCCTCTGAGAGCTGAGGTCAGTCTCCCACCAAGCCCTAAGCCTCCCCACCCATCCCTTGTTTTTCCTTTGGTGAAATATTTTGGAAAGCCCAGAGCCCAGAAGACCAGAACAACAGCTGGATGAGCCAGCAGGCTGGGGCTCAGGGACTACCCAGAACCCCTAACACATAATGGGGCAAACAAGAACCAAGGAGCATCTGTCATCCTGGCTGCCTGTACGGAGCCGGCTCCAGGTGAAGTGTTGCTCTCGGCAGCCGCTCTAGTGACCAATGCATCACCGAGAGAGGGCTGGGTCCTTCTGCCCCAGCGGGCCTGGTTGGGGCACAGGGAACAGCATTTCATCCTTTTTCACCAGCTTTTAACAAGCAGCTTCGCCCCACACTCTGGGCTTACCCAGAGCCCTCCCTGCCTCCACAGTGGGGCAATTCCCATTTTCCCCTGAGAGAGGGGCCCTGGCAGCCAACACATTTCCTACCTCTAGGGCCAATGTAGAGGAAAGGGAGCTGGATGGTATTTGCCACAGGGAGGAAATCCTGAGACCTAAGCTGCAATTCTGACTCAACTTCTCTGAGTCTCATTTTCCTCAACCAGAAAATGGGGATTATCATCTTTACACGTTGGGGATTTGGTGAAATATGACACATATCTGCAACCACTTAGTGCTGCTTCTGGAACCAGATGGCAAATGACCTGGACCTGGTTAACTCTCCACACCTCAGTTTTCTCATCTGTCAAAGGGGATGATAATGGCACCTTGTGCGTTGAGGTTGCTGTGATGGTTACACAAGCTAATCCATTGAGGTCACCCAGCACAGTGACTGCCACAGAAGGTGCTCAATGCGACGGTCAGTGATCCTGAAAAGAGTGAGGACACCCTCTAGGAACTGACAGGGAGAGATCTCCAGATCAGTGTTGAGTGTAGCATGCTCCCACTTGGGCAGAAAGTGGGGAAATCAGGCTGCATAGCCATGTTTGCTTGGATTTACACAGGACATTCTTAGAAGGATATTGAAAAACTAGTAAATGGACTTCCCTTGTGGGGATGGGCCGGAGCAGGACTCTTGACTGAACACGCCTTGTCATCCACGTGAACGGGAATTATCTATTCCAACTTTAATTAACATGACTAGGTGTGCTGCTAACTTTCTTATGCCTTCTGAGCAACTGTTTCTGCCCTGTGAGGAAGGTGGTCTATGCTCTACCTGCCTAACGAGGGTTTTGCAGGGATTTAGAAAGAAAATGGCCCAGAGAAACAGGAAGAAGGTGGGATGAGGAGGGTATGAAGGATGACAGTGATGCAAAGATGAGGAAGCGTGGGGGGCGGGGGGCAGCTCTCCCTGCCACTCTCCCAGGGAGGGGCACCGTGGCCACCTTACTGAGCCACGTCCCAGGTCCTGCACCTCAGTAAAGGCAGACTCACCAGCTGGACAGCTTGCTCTGGCCCCAGCCCTTGGCCTCTTTCCTCATATACCTGTGGCCCAAAGGACACCCCTCAACCTACTGAGCACTTTAGAGGGGGGACCTGCCTATGACCCTTGACACCTGGCTGGAGCTTTGGGGAGCAACAAGGAAGCCCTGGTAACCACACAGAGCTGGGGGATGGATGAGGATTTCGAAAGGAAAAGAAGAAATTCTGCCCAGTGAAGGCAGGTACTGGCTGGACCCTGCCAAGGTCTTGCCTGGTCCTGGGCTCAGTGATAGGTCATGGGAGAGTCATCTCATTTATCCCTAACTCTCCAATATAGATTCTATCATCATGCGGAGGAGGAAACTGAGGCTTAGAGCATCTCAAATCATTGTACTGCCAGCTGTAAGTAGCTGGGTTGTGGCGACCCCAACCTATCTCCCACCCCACAGCAGGCTGGTCCTGAAGGTGGACCCAGTTCATAGCAGCAGAGTAGCAATGACCATAGCTTAGCTCAGAAGTCCTAGTGGCAGTGGCTGCAGTGGTAGCGGCATAGGTAGCGGAAGAATCCCTTCTGCAGGAGGTTTCCACACTAATTAGATGTCCAAAGGCCATGGACAAGGTCAGGGAGGGCTGGGCTTGGGCTTCCCCCAGGATGCTATCCTCCTGAAACTTCAGGGGAAGAAGGCTGGAGGAATGAAAGCGCTTTTTCATGGAATTCCAACAGGAAACCCACGAGAACATTCCTGCCCTGAGGATTCCAACAGGAAAACCACGAGAACATTCCTGCTCGTGGGATTCCAACCAGAAAACCAAAAGAACATTTCTGCTTGTAGGTTCCAGCTGTGAAGGAGGCTGGTCAGTGGGTAGAGAGGGAGGAGAGGTCTTGCTCACCCCGATGAGTGGTCTCCAGAGCCCCACTTGGATCCAAAGATTCCTCTGACCTCCGACCCCTTATGGAGCTCCAGCTTCCAGGATGGCAGTGGGTCATTTGCAAATTGGCAAGCCTCGGTTCCCAATCTTGCTACCTTCGTCCAGAGTGACGATTCTGACACCTGGTTCCCGTAGACAGTACAAACGTTTGTCTTTTAATGATGGCCGCACACTCTGCCCCACTAAAGGTCTTCATAATCAGATAGCATGAGGACTCGTGAACATGTGAAAAATTTTGTTTTAAACTTAATTGCTCGAGGCAAATCAGTCAATAGCCAGTTGTCCCTGAAGAAAGGGTACACACTGACTCTGCCCCTCATTCTCCATGTCCCTGTGGTGCCCAGCAATAGGACCTGCCAGAAGCTACAGGTGGGGAGAGGCCCCGAGGAACAGGACAGGTCCCTGGCTTCAAGAAACTTCCACTCAAGTAAAGGAGCTGGGAGGCATTTCAAAAGGAAGTGCTTGTATAGAGAGTTCAAGAAGAAATGACCACTGACCACAAGAGTCATTAGAGCCACTCGTGTTTATGAGGCACCTACCAAGGGTGAGGTGCTGTGCTGGGCTCTAAGACAGACCAGCATAGTTCCTTGTTCCCAAACCATCACTGAATGGAATGGCACGTCACTGGCTGTTACTCCTTGGCAGAAGTATTACAATCAAGGTTCGCCCAGGATGCGAGGACACTCGGCTCCAAGAGAAGAGGGGAGGAGGTCAGGGAAGGCTTCCTGGAGAAAGTGACATCTGAGCATGCTCAGGAGTTCTGCTGGAAGTGCTGGGGGACTTCATGTGTGGGTGGTGAGGCTTGACCTAAGCCTTGGTCATGTTGGTTAGGGTTTGGTTGTAGAACAGTGAGCAGACCTTAAGAAGGGAAGGGAGAGGGGACTAAGTTTGGAGCACAGGATGGCAGATGCAGACACCACATGGGATGGATCTAAAGGGGAGGGTGTGGAAGGACAGAGGGTCCCAGAGAGGGGCTGGGGCTCAAGTTAGGACATAACTTTTATTGAAGGAGAGAGAGTAAGCAAATCCAGGCAGGGGAGTGGGTTGCAATTAAAAAAATTGGAGGGAATCCAGTCTTTATGGGAGCGTCAGAGCTTGTAAGGGAAGAGTGGAGCATTTGGAAGAAGAAAGAAATTCAGAATGAGCTCCCAGGACGTTCTCGTCTTCAAGCATACGACATCCCACCACCAAGATTCCACGGGTGAAGTCTTCTATGCACGTGAGGCATCAGGGCAGATCCAAGCCAGCAGGCAATGGCAAGGGGCAGCCACGGCAAGGAAGGAAGGGAAGGGCCCCACACCAAACCATCCAGCAAGTGACCAAGAAGGACGGGGGCAGGAATAAAGGGGTTAGGATTAGGGGGAAACAGAAACACCCAATCGGAAACCAGATCAGGGACACAAGTGGCAGCATCAAGTTGTGAGGCCAAGAGCTGAAATGCCACAGCTAGAGTCAGGGTGGGAGAGGGACAGGTTGGTCACCAGGAAGAAGGCAGGGCTTGTGGGCTTTCAGCCAGTCAGTGGATGGGAGAGTGGGTGGGCCTGTGTGGAGCAAATTCATATGGACTCCGAGAGCCAAATGTTAAATGTCAGCAGTTTTGCAAGAAAGTTGTTAAAATGTTGGCAAAATCAGCCATGGTGGGAGTATTTACTCTATGGAAATCAGCAAGTGCTGTGAATCAAGGCTGCGTGAGAGCTGGTACACCAACTGGTCCAGAGAGGTGGCTGAGACCAGGGCTCCTAGGACCAGGGTTCTTGCCTTTACACCACCAGGCTTTCTGCCACTGTTCCCTCACCTGTAAATGGATATTCTCACCCCTGACTGCCACAAAAGAATATTGTGTGTGTGTGTAGGGGGGGGGTGTCAAATAAGAAATTGCAGCTAGATGCGTCTCTGCAGACCAAAGCAAGGCACAGAGTGGGGGGCTGCTGTTAGTGGATTTCCTAGCTTCTTCCTGGATGTCTGATCTAAATTAAGGGCCTTGTAATCAAAGTTGAACCCCAGCCACTGCCTTTCCTTCCTTCCTGCAGGCTCTCTGCAGCACGGCCACAGGAAGCCACCGCTGGAAGTGGCCTGTCCTTTGTTGTTTCACCTGGGAGTCTGCGTGTGTGCTTCTGTCCAGAGTCCCTTCTCTGTATCTCCTCTCCACCCCCCTTTCCCTCATGCTGAGAAACTTGCAGAGGCTCCCTGCTCCTCTTTTGGGGTTCCAGCCTGCCCTGCTCTGTCCCAGATCACCCTCTGTGTGACCCACAGCCATGTGTTTTCCCACATTAGGAAACCTCAGCTGAGTCCTTCACCTCTCTAGGTCTTGTCTGTACTCTTCCCACCAGTCCTCAAAGAGCTGGGAACAGAGCCTATAGGTCTTTCTAGAACAGTGGTTCTCAACCTTCCTAACGCCGCAACCCTTTAATACAGTTCCTCATGTTGTGGCGACCCCCAACCATAAAATTACTTTTGTTGCTACTTCATAACTGTAATTTTGCTACTGTTATGAATCGTAATGTAAATATCTGATATGCAGGATATATTTAGGCGACCTCTGTGAAAGGGTCATTTGACGTCCAAAGGGGGTGTGACCCACAGGTTGAGAACTGCTGTTCTAGAAGTAATAGAAACTGTGACTAATGGGAACTTTTAAGCCATAGGAATGTTACTGGTTGCTTATTAAGGAGTCTAGAGATAGGGATTTCTCAGTGGTTTTGCAACTCCAAGATGCTGGCCTCCCTAAATTCTCTGCACCTTCCTCTTACAGTCACTAAATGGCTGCCACAGCTCCAGATAGCACATGTTTTTAATGACTCTTTCCAGCATCAGTTTGTATGGTGATGGTCAAGGTGGGAAACGCTTACTTCTTGGGCTTTGCTTATTTGATCAGCGATGAAAAAGCTCAGAAGTTTTCCCATTCCCACTTCCCACAACCCAGCATCAAGTTGCGAAGAGATAACCTTGGTAGAACTGTCTACTACAACTTCAGATGAGTAAATCAATCCTTTTCTATATCAGTTTCTCACCTGTAAAATGACGATAATGATATTTACCCTGGGAGACAGTGGTGGGGGTTGAATGAGATCATCCCATCTGGCCATTTAATTACATAGTGCTCTTGGCCAACTGATTTGTTCAGAGATGGACCTGAGGACACCAATCAGAGTCTGGCTTAAGATTTGGTATGTGGGGCTCGGCGCCTGTGGCTCAAGTGGCTAAGGCACCAGCCACATACACCTAAGGTGGAGGGTTCGAATCCAGCCCGGGCCCACCAAACAACAATGATGGCTGCAACCAAAAAATGGCCATGCATTGTGGCAGGCGCCTGTGATCCCAGCTACTTGGGAGGCAGAGGCAGGAGACTCACTTGAGCCCAGGAGTTGGAGGTTGCTATGAGCTATGATGCCATGGCACTCTACCCAGGGGGACAGCTTGAGGCTCTGTCTCAAAAAAAAAAAAAAAAGATTTGGTCTGTGAATACTGGAGAGGGTCTCTCTTTCTTTGGGATATGGAGCAATGAGGATCAGGAGAGCCTGAAACTTGGGCACATAATAAGTGATTGTTATCATTTGTTTTGATAAAAAAAAATAAATTCCAGGAACGGTGAAAGTCTCAGAACTCCATTTCATCTAAGATTAGAGCAAGTCCCCCACTAAGCAAAAGCTATTTAAGCTCCCGAATTGATTTCCCTTCATAGATTACAACAACTTGGAATTAATTATATTACGAGTTATACCATGCCACAAAATTCAGGATTCAATAAATGGCATATTTCTTACATTTCCCAAATTAAGTTATTTTAAGCTAAAACCCTCATTTGTCAAGGATATAGAAACTTGATAAAGAAGGTCACAGAAACCTGACGAAGGACAAACCTAGGGTTTGTCCCATTCATGAAAGGTGAGACTTTATTGTCCATCGTGGTTGTCACAGGTGAGACTTTATTGTCCATCGTGGTTGTCACAGGTGCTGCCACATAGGCCATGCAGGAGGGTGAACTTCACTCTGAGGCAAGCTTGACCTGAGAGCTTTCCTCAAGGCTCCTGAGCCTCAGCACTGGGGCCCCAGTTTCTGAAGGCACAGGGAAGCCCCCTCCCTGCTATCTAGGACCCTGCGACTTTAGCATCTCTGGTCCCCACAGCACCTTCAAGGTCTCACAAGCCATAAAGGCCATGCCCGTCCCCTGGCCATATCTGAAAGACTCCCTGTTTGCCACCCCTAATGGGCACAGGCCTTTCGAATCACAGGGGCAGCCCACCCAACCTGACAACTTCTTCATTTAGCCGGAAACACAGACTAAAGACTGTTACTTTCTTCCTCACGATAAGCAAAGCTTAAACCTCAAGAACACAAAAACTGGTCTCTGCAGAAGGGTAAAGGAAAAGGTGAATATTTCCTCCCTTACCCTGACAAGCCAACAACCTAGGAAGTGGAAAAATGAGACCCAATTTCTCAACATTTCATTGGCATCAAACCCGCCTGCTGCATGGCTTTGTACATGGCAGGCAGGAGATCCTTGGGGCTGGTGTCTGATTTGCTCACTGTCTTATCCTAGTTTGGGGTGGCTTGGAATGCGAGAGCAGTGAGTCCCAAAAAATATTAGTTCAATAACTGTGTATTAAGCAGAACTCCTTCTGCTCAAAATGACAAATTCAAATTGGATCAAGTTTTTAAAAGATCATTAATTGGTTTTTGTAACTGGGAAAATTAAAGAAAAGTCTGGCTTCAGGCAAGATTGGAATGACGTGACTGAGTGTGGTTTTCTCTCTGGCTCTTTGGCACACTTTCCTCTACATGTTGCTTTAATTCTACCAACAGCTTCTTCCTAGTGTCCTTGGGTAATAGCTCCAGCAGCTTCAGGCTCTCTTGCCCTCATTTACTGCCTGCATCTTAAGCAAGACTTTTACTGAGTCTTACTTACAACTGATACCATTATGTACTGTCCTGGAACCCATCACCTGGCCAAGAGGATTGTGTAGTCAGAATGGCCATCTGGATCACACGCCTGCCTCTGGGTGGTGGTAGGGAGGCACCAAGAGAGGGATAGTTTCCTCTAAGAAAAATGGGAGCTGAGACCAGGCAAAGTGAGAAAGGATCCATAGAAATATCAAATTCCACCCACGTAGTATTGGGAGCAAAGGCTGAGTGGAATATGCATTTGCATTCGGCTCAGTCATGGTGGACATATTAGTTATGCTAAGAAAGCTGCTATACCCAACATTTCCCAAATCTCAATGGTTTAACATGCCAGAGTCACTCATGCCATAGTCCAAGGTGGGGTGATAAGGTGTTCATCTCCGTGTAGTCAGACGGGGACCCAGACTCCCTTATTTCAGTGACTTCCTTATCCCCTGAAGCTCTGAGTTCTGTGCTTCTAGTTGCACAGACAAGGAAAAGGGAAACACACAGAAAATTACATAGGAAGTTTTCAGGAGCCAGGCCCAGAATTGGGCCTAGCCATTGGCCAGAACTTGGTTACTGCCCATGATAACTGAAAAGTATGCTAGAAAACACACCTAGGAAGAAAAGTAGACAGGATCTGGTGAGTTCACAGTCCTGCTAAGTTGAGGGAGGATTAAGTGGTGTTTAGGAGGTGGTAGGGCAGCCGCGGGGATGGGGTGGACCTGGAACTCTAGGCTGCCAGCCTACGGATTTTTCACTTGGGCAGGACATTCTTCCTCTCTTGGCCTCAGTCTCCCCATCTATCAACTATGACAAAACTCTCTCCATAGCCTTTTCCCATACAAACACCCTCAGCTTCACCCACAATCTAGAGCCTCCGTAGCTCTGCCCAGGTCTGTTTCCCTGATCTAACCTCCTTTTTAACTCCATGGTTCCCCCTTCCCCTCATTTCTCTGTTTCTCTGCTTTATTTTTCTCCCTAGAAAAATAAAAATCATCCAATACCAGATGTTTTTCTCATTTACTCATTGTCTCTCTATATAAGAATGAAGCTCCCCAAGGGCACAGCATTTTGTGTTTAGTTAACTGCTGTTCCTCAACTACCTAGAAGAGTGCTCGGCACATTGTAAGCACTCAATAAATACCTGTGGAATGAATGAATGGATTAATCTTAAAATTTTTCTACCAAGAGGCGCCAGCCACGTACACCTAAGGTGGCGGGTTCGAATCCCCAGCCTGGACCCGCCAAACAACAATGACGGCTGCAACCAAAAAATAGCCGGGCGTTGTGGCGGGCGCCTGTGGTCCCAGCTACTTGGGAGGCGGAGGCAG
>CAUYTI010040481.1:0-15483 GCA_963575145.1 Galago senegalensis
TGGGAGTGCTTCCTTGTGTTCTTTTTTCTTTGAGTAAACATAAATAAATGTAACACAAACAACACAGTAACATACACATCAATACAGAGAAATGAATAGCTTACAATTAAAAGCATGTGATTTCTCATGCAGGGTGAGGTACACCTATCTTCTTTAGAGAAATTTCTTTTCAAGTCCCTTGCCCACCCTGAGATAGGATCACTTGATCTTTTCTAGCTAATACATTTGAGTTCTCTATGGATTCTGGTTATTAAACCTTTGTCAGAGACATAACCTAAAAATATCTTCTCCCATTCTGAGGGCTGTCTGCTTGCTTTAATGACTGTGTTCGTGGCTGTGCAGAAGCTTTTTAGTTTGATCAGGTCCCAATAGTGTATTTTTGATGTTGCTTCAATTGCCCGGAGTCTTCTCCTCATAAAAGTGTTCACCCAGGCCAATTCCTTCAAATGTTTTCCCTCCAATTTCTTCTAGCATTTTTATGGTTTCCTGTTTTAAGTTTAAATATTTAATCCAATGAGTCTTTTTTAGTTAATGGTGAAAGGTGTGGGTCCAGTTTCAGTCTTCTGCAGGTTGCCAGCCAGTTCGCCCAGCACCATTTACTAAATAGGGAATCTTTTCTCCACTCAATGTTTTTAACTGGCTTGTCAAAGATCAGGTAATGGTCAAAATCTTTAAAGTATCACATTGGAGTTTTAATAGGGATTGCATTAAAATTATATGTTGCTTTGTGTAGTATGGACATTTTAACAATGTTGATTCTTTCCAGCCATGAGCATGGTATGTTTTTCCGTTCGTTAACATTTTAAGCTATTTCTTTTCTTAGAGTTTCATAGTTCTCTTCATAGAGATCTTTCATGTCCTTTGTTAGGTAAACTCCCAAATATTTCATCTTCTTTGGCACTACTGTGAATGGAATAGAGTCCTTGACTGTTTTTTCAGCATGGCTGTTGTTGGTATATATAAAGGCTACAGATTTATGAATGTTGATTTTGTAACCTGAGATGCTGCTGTATTCCTTGATCACATCTAAGAGTTTTGTAGTCAAATCTCTGATGTTTTCCAGATATATAATCATATCATGTGCGAAAAGTGAAAGTTTAATCTCTTCTGACCCTATATGGATGCCCTAAATTGCCTTTACTTTCCTAATTATGATTGCTAAAACTTCCATTACAATGTGAAAAAGCAGTGGAGACAATGGGAAACCTTGTCTGGTTCTTGATATGAGTGGAAATGATTTCAATTTAACTCTGTTCAATACGATATTGTCTTTGGTTTTGCTGTAGATGGCCTCTATCAGTTTAAGAAATGTCCCTTCTATACCAATTCTCTTAAGTGTTCTGATCATAAAAGGATGCTGGATATTATCAAAAGCTTTTTCGGCATCAATTGAGAGAATCATGTGGTCTTTGATTTTTAATTTGTTTATGTGATGAATTATATTTATAGATTTACGTATGTTGAACCATCGTTGAGATCCTGGGATAAAACCCACTTGACAGTGGTGTATAATTTGTTTGATGTGTTGCTGGATTCTGTTGGTTAGGATCTTGTTGAATATTTTTGCATCAATATTCATTAGTGATATTGGTCTATAATTTTCTTTTCTTGTTTGGTCTTTTCCTGGTTTGGGGATCAAGGTGATGTTTACTTCCTAGAATGTGTTGGGTAGTATTCCGTCTTTTTCTATATTTTGGAAAAGTTTGAGTAATATAGGTACTAGTTTTTCTTTAAAGGTTTGGGAGAATTCTGACGTGAAGCCATCTGGTCCTGGGCTTTTCTTTTTAGGGAGATTTTGTATAGTTGTATAGTTGATGCTATTTCAGAACTTAATATAGGCCTGTTTAACATTTCCACTTCATTCTGGCTAATTCTGGGAAGGTGATGTGCTTCCCTGTATTGGTCAATTTACTTCAGATTTTCACATTTCTGGGAATAAAGTTTCTTGTAATATTTGTTAAGGTTTTTTTGACTGCCTAAGGGGTCTTTTGTTATATCATCTTTACCATTTCTGATTGATAAGATTAGAGATTTAACTCTTTTTTTTCTTGGTTAGGTTGGCCAAAGGTTTATCTATTTTATTGACCTTTTCAAAAAACCACCTTTTTGACTTATTGATCTGTTGTATAATCCTTTTGTTTTCAATTTCATTTAATTCTCTAATTTTGGTTATTTCTTTTCTTCTGCTAGATTTGGGATCAGAATGTTCTTTCTTTTCCAGTTGCTTGAGATGTCTCATCAAGTTGTTAACTTCCTCTCTTACCGTTCTCTTGACGAAGGCTTGCAATGCTATAAATTTCCCTCTTGGGACTGCCCTTGCAGTATCTCAGAGTTTCTGATAACTCATGTTTTCATTCATGACCATCCTCTTCTAGCCTGAAAGATTTCAGCAGAGAGATCTGCATTAATTCTAATACTCTTCCCCTTGTAGGTTATAGTTTTCTTATGTCTAGCTGCTTTCAGAATTTTCTCTTTCATATTAACTTTAATGAAGTTAATTATGATGTGCCTGGGGGATATCTTGTTCAGGTTGAGTCATGCTGGGGTTCTGGAACTGTCTGCTATCTGAATTTCAGAATATGTTGGCATGTCTGTAAAGTTCTCTTTCATAATTTCATGAAGAGCGTCAGTGTTTTGTGAAGCCACTTTGTCGCCTTAAGGGATTCCTATAAGGCAAATATTAGTTTTCTTCAAATTATCCCAGAGCTCTTTGAGAGAAATATCTGTTTTTGCTCTCCATTTCACTTCATCTTTGAGCACTAGGGCACGTTCACAAGTTTTGTCTTCAGTGTAAGAGATCCTTTATTCTGCCTGTCCCTTTCTGTTACTGAGGGATTCTACTGTATTTTTTAGATCTTTGTGGGCTGCAAACATTTGCTTTAATATTTGAAAATCTTTGGTCATTTTAACTTTGAAATCAGTGAATTCTTGAGACATCTTTTGAATAATTTCTTGAAATTCTAATTCTCTCCTTTCTTCCATTCTGTTAATCTTATTTGCTATGCAAATTCTGAACTCAATTTCTGACATTTCAGCCATCTGTTTATGGATGGGGTCTTCAATTGCATCTGTCCCGTTTTTCCTTGGGGGAATTGATCTACTCTGGTTATTCATGTTGCTTGAGTTTTTCCTCTGATTCTGCCCCATGCTGAATTTACACCATTTGGAGTTCATTTCAGAACTGTTCCTCTAGTGCCTGCCACTGGAGAAGATGCCTGCTTCCTCTTGATTTCCAGAAAGACTGATCGTGTCTGTCCAGAAAAGCCTCAAGGGTGTGAGCCTTATTGTTCCCTCTGCTGCAGGTGCTGTTTTTTGCCTCCTCAGGGTACTGCTGCTCTAGTATGGTTGCCTCTTAACTGACCATCCCCTCACAGTTCTTTGGCATCCCCGGCCCAGCGAGGGTGGTCGGAGCAGCAGGGAATCCACCTGCCACTGGTGGAGTATGAGGCTCAAGCAAACAAGCAGCGTGTCTCTGGCCACCCAGAACCAGGAGAGGGTGGCAGGAGCAACAGGGAATCTGCCTGCCACCAGGGGATCATGGGGCTCAAGCAAGCAGGCAGTAGGTCTCTGGCCACCTAGCACCCAGAGACAGTAGTGGGAACACCAGGGACACCGCCTGTCCCTGGGGGAGCACGGTGCATGGGGATGATGTGAATTTATCTATTTCTTCTCTCAATTAAGCTCTCCTCCTTCAGCTTTGTTGGGTTCTTTCTGGCCATTATCTATCCCCCTGGAGTGAATTTTTTGTTTAAAACTGGCTCCAGTCTGGCCTAATCCCCTGTTACCCCATATTCTTGTTGAATGTGAAAATTGAAATTAGGGAAAATATTCAACCAGAAGATTTAGCAAATTACAAAACACATTGACACCAAAAGAAGAAATAAAAGACAAAAATGCTACCAGGCATACAAGTACACAGATGTACAATCGCAAACAAGTAAACAAACAGACAAAAAAGAAACAAACAAACAAAAAAACCAACAAAAATGGTTATCATAAAATGATAAAAAAAAATTCTATTAGACTGCTATATGCACTTTCAGCAGCTGGTCTGTAGGAAGCGGTGGTATGGAAATGCTACTTTTGGAGTTTTACAATATGTCTGCTTCCTGACTGGTTGCCCAGCCTCAGCTGTCATGTTCCAGATGTCACCCCTATCTGCGCTCCAAATTTGGCACAGGAGTCCACACTTCACCAGATTATCCACTCAACTCATAGTTTCCCCTTGAACTGGAAATTGTAATCTTCCATGGGGAAGGGGCTGGTTGCCACTGATGCCCACAGATTCAGTACAGAGCCACAAAGAGTTTCCAGTCTCCGTGAGGGAGGGGCCAGTTGCTGCCAATGCCTGTGGATTCAGTGTGGAGCACAAGAGTTCTCAGTCTCTGCAAGAGACTGGCCACCACCAATGCTCTTGGACTCCGCACAGAGCACAAGAGAGCCCTTGGTCTTTGCAACCACTGATGCCTGCAGACTCCACGTGGAGCATAAGAGAGCCCTCAGCATCCACATGGAGCCCAAAAGAGGCCTCAGCCTCTATGCAGAGTTCTAAAGGGTCCTCAGCCTCTACAAGGGGGGGGGACCAGCTGTCACTGCTGCCCACAGAGTCAGCATAGAGCACAAAAGACTTTTCCGTCTCCGTAGGGATGGAGCAGCTTTTGTTGCTGTTGTTGCTCACTGCTTCATTGTGGTACCCCAAAGCCTTTTCTAAAATTACAAAGTGTGTCTGTTTCCTAAGTGGGGTCCTTTCCCCTCATTTTTCTGTTCAGCTGCCTAGACCCCTGACTCTCCAAACAGGGTCCATACGGCTTTCATTTCTGGTCACTGAATTCCACACAGGAGTCCACGCCTCACAACACTCTCTGCAAAACACCCAAACTCCCCACTAATTGGGAAAAGCAGTATTCTGTGTGGGACGGGTTGGGTGCTGCTGTCTCATGCCACTGACAGCCTGCCACCATGTCTGGTGCTGCCTCAGCTGTGATGCCAAGTTTTCTCTGGCAGATACCACAGGCTTGGGTTACAACTCCAGTCCAGCATTCCTCCTCTTTGCTGCAAAGCCTACACTGCCTGTCTGTGCCAAACTCCACGCAAGGAAGGATCCAGCACCCCCACTCTCACCTGAAACCACAAGGAGAGTTGATCCAAAGATGCATCCCCCCTGCCATCTTGCTTTGCCTCCCCTCTCCATTTGTTCAAATCTTCTGCTATATCTCTTCTTAGGGTTTTGTAATTTTTTAAAAAAGAGGTTATGTACCTCTGTTGTTATATAAATTCTTAGGTATTTCATTTGCTTTGAAGCTACTGTGAAAGGAATTGTGTCCTTGATTAGCTTCTTATCTTGGCTGTTATTGGCATATAAAAAGGCTACTGAGTTTTGGACATTTATTTTATATCTTGAGACCTTACTGTATTTTTTGATTACTTCCAGGAGTCTTGTGTTTGAGTCTCTGTGGTTCTCTAAGATCATATCATTGACAAAGAGCAAGAGTTTGACCTTCTCTGCCCCTATTTGGATGCCTTTTATTTCTTTCTCTTGCCTAATTGTATTGGCTAGAACTTCCAGCACTATTTTGAATAATAATAATGATAGACAACCTTATCTGTTTCTAGTTCTAAGTGGAAAGCTTTGAATTTTATTCTGTTCAGTAGTTCAGTACTTTTACTCTGTTATAGTAGCTGGGGTTTGTCACATATGGCTTTAATCATTTTAAGAATTGTGCCACTTATGCCTATGTTCTTCGGATGTCTAATTAGAAAAGGATGCTGATTTTAATCAAATGTTTTTTTCTGCATCTATTGAGAGGACCTTATGGTCTTTGTTTATGTTTTTTTTTTTTTTGATATGGTGGATTATGTTTATGGCCTTGTGTATGTTAAACCTTGCATCCATGGAATGAAACCTACTTGATTATGATGTATGACTATGTTAATGAGAAGCTGTAATCTATTGGCTAGGATTTTATTGAGAATTTTTGCATCTATATTCATTAGTGAGATTGGTCTAAAGTTCTACTTTTTTAGTTGGGTCTTTTTCTGGTTTTGGTATTAGGGTGATGTTGGCTTTGTAGAACTTGTTGGGCAAGATTCCTTCTTTTTAAAATTTTTGGAATAGCTTCTACAGTGTAGGTATTAGCTCTTTTTTGAAGGATTTATAGAATTCTGGTGTGAAGCCATCTGGACCAGGGCATTTGTTGGGAGATTTTTTTATAGTTTGTTTGAACTCAGTACTTTAAATTGGTCTGTTGAGGAAATCTGTTTCTTTGGTGCTAAGTCTAGGGAGAGGTTGTGATTCCAGGTATTCATCCTTTTCCTCTACCTTGTCAAATTTCTGGGCGTAGAGTTTTTTTTTAGTAGTCAGGGGGATCTCTTGTATCTCTATGGCCTTTTTTTTTGTTGTTGTTGTTTGTTTGTTTTTTTGCAGTTTTTGGCCAGGGCTGGATTTGAACCTGCCACCTCCGGCATATGGGACTGGGGCCTTACTCCTTTGAGCCTCAGCACCTCCCTCTATGGCATGTGTTATTATTTCTCCTTTACTATTTCTGACTAAGATTATTAGAGATTTTAATTTTCTGTTTATAGTTCATCTGGCCCAAATTTGTCAATTTTATTTATTTATTTTTACAAAAAAGCAACTTTTGGTTTAATTAATTTTTCTGGATTATTTTGTTCTTTTTTAATTTCATTAATCACTTATTTAATTTTGATTATTTTTTTTCTTCTGCTGGGTTTGGGATTAGATTTTTCTTCTTACAATTCCATAAGATGGTTCATGATTTTGTTGATGTTCCTCTTTCTGGTTTTTGAATGTAGGCTTCTAATGCAATAAATTCCCTCTTAAGACTGTTTTTGCTGCATACCACAGGGTTTTGTAACTTGTTTCTTCATTGTTGTTATGTTTGGGGAATTTAAGAATTTCCTCTTTTATCTGTAAGGTTGTTTAATTTCTAAGTTTTTGTGTAGGGATGAACGTTTTTGTTGGAGTTTAGTTCCACCTTTATTGCCTTGTGGTCCAAGGAGATACAAAGTATAATTTCTATTCTTTTCATATTGCTGAGTTTTGATTTATATCCAAACATGTGAACATTTTTTGAGTATATACCATGGGCTGACAAGAGAAATGTATGTGCCTTAGTTTGGGGATGGTGTATTGTATATATTTCTATTAATCCCATTTGTTTGAATGTCACATTTATGTCATTTGTATCTTTATTTTGTTTCTTTTTAGAGGATCTGTCCAGTTCTGATAGAGGAGTTATAAAGTCCCATGGTATTATGGGCTACCATATTGCTCAGACCCCTCGAGGTCTGCTTCATAAATGCAGGAACATTTAAGGTAGGTGCAAAAACACTTAATAATAAAATGCCCCTGGGGGCAGTGCCTGTTGCTCAGTGAGTAGGACACTGGACCCATATACCAGAGATGGTGTGTTCAAACCTGGCACCAGCCAAAAACTGCAAAAAAAAAAAAAAAAAAAAAAAAAAAAGAATTAAATGCCTTCTTGTATGGTTCCTTTGACCAGTATGTAGTGCCTATCTTTGTTTCTTAACTTTGGTTGATTAGAACCCACCTATATTTGAGAATAAGATTGCAACCCTTCCTTTCTTCTGATTTCCATGTGCTTGTAATACTGTTTTCCATCCCCTGACCTTGAGTCTTGATTTGTCTTTTTAAGGATAAGTTTTACTCTCATAGACAGTGTATAGATGGCTTGTGTTTTTTTTTTTTTTATCCAATCAGACAGCCTATGCTTCTTCACTGGGTAATTCAATCCATTGACATTAATTGAGATAACTGATAGGTGTGGTAGAATTTTATTAATCTTGTTATGTGAAAATCCATTGTATACTTTTATCCTCTGCACCATTATAGAAACTAAGTTTTGGCCTTCAGCTGCTTGGTGTTTGCTTTAGCAAACTGCGGTGTTCAGTGTTGAGAATAGATATAAGTATTTACTATAGAGCTATAGAGCTAGTCTTATTGTAGTGAATTACCTCAGTGCTTGAATATCCTGAGGAATTTTTATTTATCCATCAATTTTGAAGCTATGTTTATCAGGATACAGAATTCTACACTGAAAATTGTTTTGTTTAAGAGTTATTGGGGGTGGGGTGGAGGAAAGATGGCTGACTGAAGCCAGCTTTCCACAGAGGCTCCCGTCCAGAAGGAAAGTTAAAGATTAGAAGTTTAGCAAGTAAGCTGATGGTTTGGATCTGAGCCAAAAGAGAAGGTTGAAGGATGCACATCAACCCTGCTGAGGTGAGCTGTGACCCCCAAGGAAACAATCAAGAGGTACAAAATCCATCTCCAAGTGGATGGGAGTCCCATCCCCCATGAGAGCAGTTCAAAGTACACTCTATTTAAACAAGTGAGTAGAGTTCAAATCCCCTCCTATTATATCCCACAGCAGAGACCCTCTAAAAACAGGAACTCCTACCCTAGAGAGGACTTATGAATGTGCCATGTCATCTTCCCACCAGACATAAAACTGTATAAAGCTGTATATATTCTCTACCTGCAATTCTGAACTCCAAGCACTCCCCTCCACTCTCACCCCAAAGTCTGGAGGCCTGTCCCCCATGGAGTCCAGATTCTTGGGCATTTTCTCAAGAAGTATGGACCGGGCATGGACTGTTGCAGGTCTGTGCTGATTCTGTAGCACAGGAGTAAGGAGATGGTGAACTGAGGGAACCATATAGGAGAAGTAGTGGAGGTGTCCCGTGGCACAGAGAAGGAGTGGCAGTGGCGGGAACAATAAGGCTCACACCTACCTCTAGGGATATTTGAGAGAGACACCCCTGCCTCTCTAGACAACCAGAGGATGCTGGGCACCTTCTCTAGTGGCAGCCACTGGGAGAAAAGATCTGGGATGGAAATGCAGGTCCTTTGAGTAAAGGGTATGCCTGAGGTGGTACATGCCTGGGTGGGGCACAGCAGGGACTCACACAGAGATGGCATACTCCCACAGTGGGTCTGAGCCAGAAGGACTGCTTCAGTGAGCATAAGATGCACCCAGCTTTCAGGGGATCATAGCTGAGACAAAAGCAGGTGGGCAGAAGCTGGAACTAATAGCTGAGTGTAATCTCTAATTGCATCCGCCCCAACATAGACTGCAGTCGAGACAGAAATGCCAGCTCCAGGCAGTGGCACAGACTGAGACTGCATCACAGTTTCTGTGAACTCAAACACCATCTGATCTGCAGGGGAATATAGCTGGGACAGAAACATGCAAAATTGTTCTTTTTTTTCAGCAACATCAATCAGGGTTGGGGCTGTAACTGAGGGCACCACCCAAGCCTCCATTAAGCACCTGAGGTTGTCAAGGCTCAGCTCCCCCTGTCAGATACTGGCAGAGAGCAGTGGCCTGTCAGAGAAGACATAGATCTCCCTGTGACTCAGGCAGGTGCAAACCCCTGGAGCATCTGCTGATTGGAGAGAACTGGGTCACAGCCATGGGGGATTACCAGTGACCAGGTGTGATAGAGGTGCAAGGTGGGGAAGGAGGCATCAACTTTCCCAGACAAATTCATTTGCTTTCTGGGTCCTTCTGACCTCACAGAGCACTAGAGCGAGTCATCCTTGAGCTACCAGCATATCCCTGCTATCTAGTTGATGGAAACCATTTGAATGCTCACTCTGAGACCGGTGCTGACTGGGACAATTGATTTAGACCTCTTGAACTGGGACAATCACCCAAGGACTATCCAAAGTGGTATCCTGGGTGTGTGATTTTCCTTTTTCAGTTGTTGCCTGTGGGGTGCAGGTTGACTCAATTGCTGGTATTTCTCCATGCCTGAGACTTCAACCCAGAGTAACTGATTCACTAGGATAGTACAGACACCAACTGAAAACAAGACAGAGCCACTTAGCCCCACCACACCAATCAGTTCCCCAGTTTCTCAGGCCATAGCACTACACAGGTCCTTTGCTAATCTCTAGGAGAAAAGGTACAGACACCAGGCCCAGCTATTGGGCAAAGGGCTGGTTAATCACTACTCCAGGAGCCCCCAACCCAGCATCATCTTATCTGTACATCTAGCCAAATGGTGTAAAATAATCATGGGTCAGAATCAGCAGAAAAATTTCAGTAACATGAATAACCAGAGTAGACCAGCTCCCCCAAGGAATGACACGACTGATACAATGGAAGATTCCATTCATAAACAGATAGCTGAAATTTCAGAAATTGAATTCAGAATTTGGATTGCAAATAAGATTAATGGAATGGAGGTAAAGATGGAATTAGAAATTCAAGGAGCACTTCAAAAATTGTGTAAATAATTTAATGAATTCAAAGACAAAATCACCAAAGATTTTGACACACTGAGAAAAGAATTTGCAGCCCTCAAAGATCTGAGAAATACATTAGAATCCCTTAGTAACAGAATGAAACAGGCAGAGGAAAGGATCTCAGACATTGAAGACAATGATTTGAACACTCCCAAACACTTAAAGAGGAAAGGTGGAGAGCAAAAATGGATCATTCTCTCAGAGAGCTTTGGGATAATTTGAAGAAAACTAATATTTACTTAAATGAATTCTTGAAGGCAATGAGGTGGCTTCAAAAGTCACAGAGACTCTTCATCTTGAGATAATGAAGGAGAATTTCCATACATGTCAAAACATTCTGAAATTCAAACAGCAGTTTCAGAACCCCAGCATGACTCAACCCAAATAAGACATGTCCTAGGCACATTATAATTAACTTCGCCAAAGTTAAAATTAAGGAGAAAATTCTACAAGCAGCCAGACGTGAGACAACCATAACCTACAAGGGGAAGAACATTAGAATGACGGCAGATATCTCTGCTGAAACCTTTCAGGTAGGAGAGGGTGGTCATTGACTTTTAATCTCCTAAAACCAAATAACTTTCAACCCAGGATCCTATATCCAGAAAAACTGAGTTTTATTTATGATGGAGAAATTAAATACTTAAATGATATTTCACATGTTAAAAATTTTGCTATAACTAAACTAGCTTTCCAGGATATTCTTAAACCTATCCTCCTTAATGACCAAAGCAAACCTCCACCACAAAAGTAAACTTACTTAGATGTCCATTGGAATTTCAAAAAACTCGATACCCAAAAGTCTACCAGACTTATCAATACTTACAATAAATGTGAATGGCTTAAATTGCCTGCTAAAGAGGCACAGGTTGGTTGACTGGATACAAAAGTCAGGCCAAACGTCTGTTGCATACAAGAATCTCATCTTACCTAGAAAGATAAATATAGACTCAGAATGAAGGGATGGTCATCTATATTTCAGGCAAATGGAAATCAGAAAAAAATGCATTTTATTCACAGATACGATAGATTTTAAACCAACAAAAGTAAGGAAAGATAAGGATGGTCACTTCATATTTGTTAAGGGCAACACTAAACATGATGAGATTTCAATTATTAACATTTATGTACCCAAACAGAATTTGCCACAATTTATAAGAGAGACCATAGCAGACATGAGCAAGTTGATTTCCTCCAGCAGCATAATAGTCAGATATTTTAACAACCCTTTGGCAGTGTTGGATACATTCTCCAATAAGAAGCTAAGCAACAAAATTTTAGACTTAAATTTAACCATTCAAAAATTGGATTTCACAGATATCTATGGAACATTCCATCCTAACAAAACTGAATACACATTCTTTACATCAGCCCATGGAACATACTCCAAATTTGATCACATCTTATGTCACAATTCTAACCTCAGAAAATTTAAAAGATTAGAAATTATTCCTTACATCTTCTTGGATCATCATGGAATAAAACTTGAACTCAGTAACAAAAGGAATCTTCAGACTCATAAAATAACATGGCAACTAAATAACTGTACGCTGAATGATAGCTGGGACATACATAAGATTAAGAAGGAAATTACCAATTTTTGAAGACACAAATTATCAGAACCTCTGGGATACCGCAAAGGCAGTCCTAAGAGGTAAATTTACAACACTGCAAGCATTACTCAAGAGAAAGGAACGAGAGGAAGTTAACTTAATGGGACATCTCAAGCAACTGGAAAGGGAAGAACATTCCAATCCCAAACCCAGCAAAAGAAAATAAATAACAAAAATTAGAGCAGAATTAAGCAAAATTGAAAACAAAAGGATTATACAGCAGATAAACTAATTAAAAAGATTTTTTGAAAAGATCAATAAATTGATAAACCTTTGGCTAACCTAACCAGGAAAAAAAGAGAAACATCTCTAATTTCATCAGTTGGAAATGGTAAAGACGAAATAAAATCAGACTCCTCCAAAATTCAAAAAATCCTTAATGAATATACAAGAAACTATATTATCAGAAATAAGACAATCCATAGAAAATAGACCAATAATTGGAAGTACACCTCCTTCCTAGACTTAGCCGGAACGAAGTGGAAATGTTGAACAGGCCTATATCAAGTTCTGAAATAGTATCAACTATACAAAACCTCCTTGAAAAAAAAAAAGCCCAGGACTAACTAGTTTCACATCAGAATTATACCAAACCTTTAAATAGGAAATAGTACCTATATTACTTAAGATTTTCCAAAACCTGGAAAAAGAAGGACTACTACCCAACACATACTATGAAACAAACATCCCGTTGTTCCCCAAACCAGAAAAAGACACAACAACAACAACAAAAAATTATAGACCACTATCATTAATGAATACTGATGGAAAAATATTCAACAAGATCCTAGCAAACAGAATCCAGCAACATATCAAACAAATTAGTCACCATGGCAAAGTGAGGTTTATCCCAGGGGCTCAAGTCTGGTTCAATATATGTAAATCTATAAATATACTTAATCACATAAACTAATTTAAAACCAAAGACCATATGATTCTCACAGAAAAAAGCTTTTGATAATATCTAGCATTCTTTCTTGATCAGAATGCTTAAGTAAATAGGTATAGAAGGAACACTTCTTAAACTGATAGAGGCCATCTACAGCAAACCGTAGCCAATACTTTATTGAATGGAGTAAAATTGAAATTATTTCCACTCAGATCAAGAACCAGGCAAGGATACTCATTGTTTCTACTGCTCTTTAACATTGTAGTGGAAGTCTTAGGCAACACAATTAAGCAGTTAAAGGTGATCAAGGATATCCTCATAGGGTAAGAAGAGATCAAACTTATGCTCTTCACAAATGATATGACTGGATATCTAGAAAACACCAGGGATTCTGCCACAAAACTCTTAGAAGCATCTCAGGTTACCAAATCAACACTCATAAATCTATAGCCATTATATATACAACAAAAGTCAAGATAAAAAAACAGACAAAGACTATTCCAATCACTATAGTGCCAAAGAAGATGAAATATTTGGGAGTTTACATAACAAAGAACATGAAAGACCTCTATAAAGATAACTGTGAAAGTCTAAGAAGGGAAATAGCTGAAGATGTTAACAAATGGAAAACCATACCATATTCATGGCAGAGAAGAATCAACATTGTTAACATGTCCATAGTACCCAAAGCAATATATAATTTTAATGCAATCCCCATTAAAGCTCCACTGTCATACTTTAAAGATCTCAAAAAATAACATTTCCTTTTATGTGTAATCAAAAAATATTTTTAATAGCTAAGAGATTAATCAGAAATAAAAACAAAGCAGAATCACACTACCAGACCTCAGACTATAATATAGATCAATAGTAATCAAAATAGCATAATACTGGCACAAAAAACCAGAGAGGTAGATGTATGGAACAGAATAGAGAATGAAAAAATGACCAAAGCTACTTACCAGTATTTGGTCATTGACAAGCAAATTAAAAATATTCAGTGGGAAAAAAATTGATCTATTTGATCTATTCTATTTAACAAATGATGCTGGTTGAAGTGGCTGGTGACCTGTAGAAGACTTAAGATAGACCCACACCTTTCACCATTAACTAAGATAGACTCTCACTGGATAAAAGATTTAAACTTAACACATGAAAGTATAAAAATACTAGAAGAAAATGGAGGGAAAACACTTGAATAAATTAGCCTGGGTGAATATTTTATGAGGATGATCCCATAGATAATTGAAGCAACACCAAAAATACATTACTGGGAACTGAACAAAACAAAAAGCTTCTGCACAGCGAAGAACACAGTAAGTAAAGCAAGCAGAAAGCCCTCAGAATGGGAGAAAATATTTGGAGGTTTTGTCTCTGACAAAGGTTTAATAACCGGAATCCATAGAGAACTCAAATGTATTAGCTAGAAAAGATCAAGTGATCCTATCTCAGGGTGGGCAAGGGACTTGAAAAGAAATTTCTCTGAAGAAGACAGGATCATGGCCTACAGACAAATGAAAAAAATGATCATCATCCTTAATTATCATAGAAATGAAAATCAAAACTACTTTGAGATGTCATCTAACTCCAGTAATGTTTGCCCACATGAAAAAATCCCCAAACCATAGATGTTGGCATGGACGTGGAGAAAAGGGAACACTTCTGCACTGCTGGTGGGAATGCAGACTAATACATCCCCATTGGAAAGATGTTTGGAGAGCACTTAGGGATGTAAAAATAGACCTGCCATTTGATCCTAAGATTTCTATACTAAGTATATATCCATAAGACAAAAAATCACATTATAACAAAGATATATGTATGAGAATTTTTACTGTAGCCCAATTCATAATTGCTAAGTCATAGAAGAAGCCCAAGTGCCCATTGACCCAGGAATTGATTAATAAATTGTGTTATATGTACACCATGGAATATTATGTAGCCTTTAAGAAAGATGGAGACTTTACCTCTTTCATGTTTACATGGATGGAGCTGGAATATATTCTTCCTATCAAAATATCTCCAGAATGAAAAAAAAATTCAATGTACTCATCTCTACTATGAAACCATTTTATAGCTTTCATACAAAACCTATAATCCAATGATAGCCCAAATGAAATTGAACGGGGAGAGGGAGGATTGGGGAGGGGGGAGGATGGGGAGAGAGAGGGTAGGTGGTGGGCCCACACCTACAGTGCATCTTACAAGGGTACATGTCGAATTTACTAGGCATGGAATATAAACATCTTAACACAATAACTAAGAAAATGCCATGAGGTCTATGTTAACAAGTTTGATGAAAATATTTCACATTGTATATAAAACCAGCACATTGTATCCATGATTACATAAAGTACACAGCTATGATTTAATAAAAAAATGGAGTCGTGATGGTAGATGACCGTGCTCTGATTGCCTGGAATGTTTCGGTTGAGAAGTCTACTGTTATCCTAATGGCTTTGCTCTTGCAGGTTAGTTGGCACTTACTCTTCGTTGCTTGCAAATTTTTCCCCTTCATTTTGACTTTGGACAGCTTCATTATAGTGTGACTTGGAGAGGCTCTGTTAGAGTTGAGATGACCTGGAGTTTGATGTCCTTCTGAAAGGTGTGATTTAGGATCTTAAGAAAAACTTGGGAAGTTTTCATTTATGATAGTCTCCAGTAGGGCTTCCATAACTTTGGGACAATCT
>CAUYTI010040483.1:0-16604 GCA_963575145.1 Galago senegalensis
GGGCGTTGTGGCGGGCGCCTGTGGTCCCAGCTACTTGGGAGGCGGAGGCAGGAGACTCGCTTGAGCCCAGGAGTTGGAGGTTGCTGTGAGCTGTAATGCCATGGCACTCTACCCAGGGGGACAGCTTGAGGCTCTGTCTCAAATAAATAAATAAATAAATAAAAGAGCCTCTGGTCAATGGTTCGCTGTAGATTCACCCCCTCAGCTGAACTAGCTTTAAGTGATGTGCAAGACTTTCCTCTTATTTTTAAAGGTCAGGGTTTCACCTCCACCACCTTCCACTTTGTGAAGCGCTCTACAGAGATGCTTGTCACAAGTTTTGCTAAGCATTTTCGCACCTACGTGAGTCAGGACAGGAGTGGGGTGCACAAGGACACTTGCTGAGACACTGTCTCCACCATGAACTGACGTCAGCTCCTGAGATAAGCCCTGTAGCCAGTGTTTTCTTTGTTTCAGAACATCATGTGTACCCCTCTTTTTGTCTTTAAAAGCTCCCATTTGCCTCAACCTCCTGGACCATGCCGCAGGTTTGCCATGGCCCATGTGTTCCACATTGAGATGCTTCTGATTACTCCCAATTAAACATGACGTCTTTAGAGAGCCTGTCTCCATTTATTTAGGTTGACAGTACTAACATTTTCCCCCTCATTTTGCAGATTAGGGAACTAAGGCTTGGTGACATTCTGTTCTGAAGTGCACCCAGGAAGTGATGGAGAGTAACTCTGACCTCAAACCCAAAATCTATTTAATTCTCTTAAATCAATATTTACCAAAACTTAGCTATTCATGTATCATCTGGACAATTTACTGACTATGTTGATTCGTATACTCAGTTTTTCTTTAACTTTCCTAGAAGATACTTGTAACTACTGAGTTGGAAGGAAGACTGCCATTGCCTGCCATCCACTTACGTGTCAGAGTCACAGTCTGCCCTCTTCTTAGTGGGCTCTTAGAGGAAGAATGACCAGACACTCCAAAGTGCCAAGTCCAGCCTCCTGGTTATCCTGCTTCTCTGGCTCTTTTGAAGGGAAAAGTCACTAGCAGGGCCACTAGGAGAGGGTGACCACAGGTAGGAAACCATCTCACATAAGCAGCTTTTTATTATTAATTGGAAGGAGTCTGTCTCCAGGAGGGGCAGGGAGAGACAGACTGACCCACTCAGGTTGTTTCCTGTTACTGGCCAAGTCTAGAGCAGAGAGGAGTACGAGGTTACTAAATGACCAACAGGTGTCCTCACGTTCATCTGTGAATAGGAGCACCTTCTCCCAAAGCCCACCTGGGGGAGGTCTGAGGGAAATTCCTAGATTGATAAAGCCTTCCTCGGGAGCTCCTTCCCCAGGCATGGCAGTAGTCAGAACTGGAGTAAGGGTAGGGCAGTGCCAAAACAGAGTGCCCACCCTAACCCTTCCTTCCAGGTGGGCCAACTGCTCTAGACAGCTCCAAAGCAGGGCACCCTTGTTCCTAGAAGAGCCAGAGATCCGATCTACCTGACATGTCCAAACAAAAAATACGTTATTAAATTCTCCTTAAATCCTTTGCCTGCCAGGGCTGAGTCTAAAGTATGCTTTATCTTTGTTAAAAAGTACATGGCAGAGTTAGGGTGGTAGTGAAGACATCCTAGAGCCAGCTGAGAATTTCTCCTTGGCATTATCAGAAGGGTTGGAAGAGAATAAAAAAATAATAACTTTCTAGCCCTGTGCAGTGACTTACACCTGTAATCCTAGCACTCTGGGAGGCCAATGCGTGTAGATTGCTTGAACTCAGGTATTTGAGACCAGCGTAAGGAAGAGGGAGACACACCCACCCACATACACACACACACCCATCTCTACTAAAAACTGAAAAACTAGCCAGGTGTTGTGGCAGATGCCTATAGTTCCAGCTACTCAGGAGGCTGAGGCAGGAGGATCTCTTCAGCCCAAGAGTTTGAGGTTTCTGTGAGCTATGACGCTACAGTACTCTACTCAAGGCAACAGAGTGAAACTCTGTCTCAAAAGAAAATAATAATTTTCTCATTGTGAAGTTCAATGCTATTTATTGTCTTGTCTGGGCAACAATTAAAACATCCCCCTAGTCCACCTAAAATAATTTGAATACACATTTGGTAAGATGTATGTGTATATCACACTGGACACTAGTCCAAGATGAAAATGCAAAACACAGTTGAAACAGATGCATCTAATTGGGATCAAATTGTTTCTGCCTCTTTCTTTCTTTTTGAGGTATATCAAACATTAAAAATAGTACATACAGGTGAGGCACCATGACTCACACCTGAAATTTCAACACTCTAGGAGGCCCAGGCAGGAGGATCACTTGAGACCAGGAGTTCGAGACCAATCTGAGCAAGAGCAGGACTCTGTCTACTAAAAAATAGAAAAATTAGCCAAGCGTTGTCAGGCACCTATACTCCCAGCCACTGGGAAGGCTGAGACAGGAGGATTTCTTGAGCCTAGAGTTTGAGGTTGCTGTGAGCTATGATGACACCACTGTTCTCTAGCCTGGACAACAGAGTGAGTCTCTATCTCAATAAATAAATAAACGAACAAAACAACAAAGAATAGTCTATACAACAGAACAGTATGACACAAAGAATAATTATAATAATTATAGAATTGAACCCTGAACACCACCCAGATGGAGAAAGAGACTATGGGTCCTCCCCTTACCCCACGCTTTCCCCCTTACTCTCCCATCTCTTCCTTTCCAACCAATGGGAATCACTGAATTTTTTTTTTTTTTTGAGCCAGAGTCTTACTCTGTTGCCTTGTCTCAGGCCTGTGGAACTTCTGCCCCTCCAATCCTCTCTGGAGCTGTGGAGGTAGATATTTTGGCCACCCTGAAGGTCTGTAATGCCACAGCCATCCCATGTGGTCTAGTCCTTATTAGTGGGATGCCTTTTCACATGTCTATCAGCATTTCTGGTTGTTCTTCTGTAAAGAACCTGGGGGGTTCTTTACCTCCTCAACCTGGGGCTCTTGACAATGTCTGAGTGGAGACTGGTGTTCACATCTCACCCCCTTCCAGCTTGGTTCCCAGCATGATCTACATGTGATCAGAGATTTTAATTGAATGAAATTGTTCCCTTTGTACCTTTGGGATTCTGCCCTGAGGCCTCACTGAGGCCACCCCTTCTGGTTCGCCTAGGTCACGCTCCACCATGGAGCAGCTGCCATGAGCCTCTGGGCCTCTGGTCTCTTCCTGGACCTCAGTGTCCAAGGCTGATGTCATGAGCTTCCTCTAGTCTAGTTACTAGTAACCCCTTGTGTTGCAGGGCCTGCCTTCATGCCTTGCAACCTCTCTGTGACCCCAGACATCAAGGTGCCCTCACCCTTGTGCAGGTCGAGATTCCCAGCCCAACAGTGAGGGACTTGGAACAGTGCAATCCCTGAGTCCCCGAGCTACACCCTGATGTGTGTCCTCGATGCACTTAGCTCCACCTAGTGGCCCTCTGTGTTTAGGTGCCCTCAACATCCCTGCTGTCCCTGGTTCCTTCCAACAACTCCCAGGACCTGGGTGGCCTTTCCCTGGCTGCTTCTGTGACCAGTGTCCTTCTGCCCCAGTGCAGAGCCGGCAGTCATCAGGCCTCCAACAGCATCAATGATGATGGACAGATGATACACATTGTAGTTGCAAAGAGAGGCAAAGGGACGCCATCTCTGTCCTGTACTGCCAGCATCCTTGCTATGATCCACAGGAACCTCCATGAGCCTGTTGCCCCAGGTGCCTGAGCTCCTGTTGCTCTCCACTCAGTGCTCTGCCTAGGGCCATCTATTGCCTGAACCACAAGGTACCTGCTCTGTGAGCAATGCCGGCTCTGGGTGCTGGCTTCTGGGGTGGAGGAAATGACAGCCCAGCCACTTCCCCCAGCCCTGGAGTGGATGGACAGGCCTGGCCAGAGAGGGGAGCTGCAACATCACAAGTGCTGGGAGGGTCAGCCACTGCCACCCTTGAAAAGACATCAAAACATCCCCTGACCCCCATTACTCCCCAGTGCCTGCCCACCTGCCTTCCATCTCCCTCAGAAGACTCTCTCTGTGCCTACAGTCCCGCAGGTCTGTCCAGTGCAG
This sequence comes from Galago senegalensis, assembly GCA_963575145.1. Lineage (NCBI taxonomy): Eukaryota > Metazoa > Chordata > Mammalia > Primates > Galagidae > Galago > Galago senegalensis. The sequence continues at coordinate 4,071 of CAUYTI010040483.1, forward strand.
CCCCCAGGGAAGGGAGGGCAAAGTAAGCTTGTGCTTGCCTCCAGAACCCAGCCCCAGTGGTGATATTCGTGCCATTTCCACAGAGCTGGTGGGAGGTGCCCAGGAGAGTAGAGCATGGCAGTACCCGGGAGCGCCTTTCCATGGGAAGGGATGCCTCTGTTTCCTCAACGTGCTCCCCATCCCCAGCTCCTGCCATGCTTTCCCCTGAGTAAAAGGGCTGCACCACATTTCCCAGTAGGGTGTCCTAAGAAGATGTGGAGGGCAGGATGCAGCCCGAGCCCTCCCTCTGTGGTTGGGGTGGACTCAGTGCTGCCTATGGCACTGCCAAGGTTGGCTGGGAGCTGGGACATAGCCTGGACTACGCTGAGTGTGGCGTCTGCAAGGGAGTCAAGTGGTGAAAGGCAATGGCAGTGGAGGGTGAGGGGGATCTAGATGCCTCCCCTCAACAGGACCAGCCCTTCTTTCCCGGTGAACAGACAACCAAGATAGCCAACCCCCACAGAGTACACTCCCTGGGCCTGGGCACCCTCCCCTTGCCCTGGGTAATAACAACCGAAGAATGGAAGGTATGGAGGCTTTATCTCTGACTCCACCCCACAAGGAGCACACAAGCTTACTGCCTTGTGATCCCTGGGCTTCGGAGGAAGGACTGACTACAACCAGATATCAACACAATCAGGTGACTCAGGCCTGAAGCTAGGAAACAGGGTGGCCAAGAGGCCCTACAAGGCCAGGTTGTCTCCGTGGAGTTTAGATGAGGACAAACATCTTCTTTACTGTAACACGTGACCTGTGTCTTATCTCCAGTCCTGCTCAGGCACATGAAAGAATTCACAAGAAACTAAGGTGAACAGGAGCTGATGATCACCTCATGTCATTCTAATGTCATAGCATTAAAGGGGCTTCACCCTACACCCTATCATAATGGCCAAAATAAAGAACAGCAGCATCACCAAATGCTGGCAAGAAGGCAGAAAAATTCCCAATTGCCGTTGGACATGAGATGGTGCAGTCACTCTGCAAGACAGCGTGACGGACGGTGTCTTCAAAACCTGCACATGCAGTCACCATCCAGCACACTAATTCCCAAGGAATGAGAAGCATATGTTCACCAAAAGCACCTGTCCGTGACGGCCCACAGCAGCTTTATTCATCACAGCCAGAGCTGCAGTCAGCCCAGATATCCTTCGGCAGCTGAACGGTTGAACAGAGATGCCAACGATTCCTCTGCACTGTGTGAATCTCCAGGAAATTACCTTCACTGAACAAAAGCTGTTCCCAAAAGATCACAGATTGTGTGACTCCATTTATATAAACTTATTTGAAATGACCAGAATTTTAGAAATGCAGGGCGGTATGTGGTTGTGGAGCTTAGAGATAAGGCAGAGGCTAGGGAGGGAGGTGGCATGGGGATGGAGGGACCTTGTGAGGTTGGGACATTCCATAGGTGTTTTATACAAACTTTTTAGTGATAAAATGGTATAGAATCATACACACACACAACAATGGGGATATCTGTGAAGTTTACCATTGCAGGAAAGTGGGCAAAGTGCTGTGCACAGCATCTCTGGACTATCTTCACAGCTACACGTGAATCTATGGTTATGTCAACAATTCTAACTTAAAAAGGAAGAAGGCATGGCTGCAAAGGCTTTCCATCTGGCAGTGACTTTGGAATGAATCGATTAATTAATTAAGGACCAGCCCATTAGCAAGCCTCCCCTGACCTTTAGCCAGAAATTTTCCTAACCTAGCAAGATGAAGAAGGAGTTGGAGGGAACTATGAGGTCAACTAACAGTAGGCAGGGAAGGCTCTCCCAGAGGGCACATCATTTTCCCTGAGACCTACAGATGACCAGTGGGAAGCAAGGCAGGGCTCTAGGCAGGAAGACCGGGGAGATCTCTGTCTGAGCGAGGCATGTGGGCATGGTGTGGACTGTCGTGGGGCAGGCTGATGCTGGGCAGCAGGGGAGGGCACCCTGAGTCTCAGGGATGAGAGGCCTGAGTGAAAAAGGGTGGCTGTGCTGTTCTGGGGTGGGCAGGGTAGGAAGGAAGGTTTTTTTTTTCTTCGACAGATTTTCAAACTGGTACAAAATGTAAAATGGTAAATTCACCATCTTCACCATTTTAAAGTGCACAGTTCAACAGAGTTCAGTATACATGTTACTGTGGAAGCAGTCTCCAGGACTTTTTCATCTTGCCAAATTAAAACTCCGCCCACTAAACAACCATCCTAAAGCCCAAGCCCAACTCATTCCTCTCCCCCATCCCCTGGTGATGCCATTCTACTTCTGTGCCCATGAATGGGGGCTACTCCAGGGACCTCATAGAAGTCTATTCATGCAGCATGCATCCTGTGACTTGGCTTATTTCACGGAACCAAAGGTTCACCCATATTGTAGGCAGGATGGCCTTCTTTTTGAGCTGCATGATATTCCATCGTAGGTACATATGTACCCCACTTTGTTTACCCATTCCTCCATCAGGGACACTTGGGTTGCTTCCACTTTGTGGCTGTTATGAATAATGCTTGTCTTGCTTTGAAGAGACACTCAGAAGTGGGATTGCTGGACTTGAGGAATACTTTTGTTGTTTATTTTGATCTCACTCTGTCACGCAGGCCAGAGTGCTGTAACATCATCATAGCTTGCAGCAAACTCAAAGTCCTGGGTTCAAGTGGTCCTTCTGCCCCAGCCTCCCAAGTAGCTGGGACTACAGGTGCCCACCACAACACTAATTTTTTTCTATTTTTAGTAAAGACAGAATCTCAGTCTTGTCTCAGGCTGGTCTTGAACTTCCAAGTTGAAGGGATCCTCCTGCCTCGGCCTCCCAGAGTGCTAGGATTACAGGCTTAAGCCATGGCGCCCAGCTTCATTTATCTTTCAGACAAGAGTGTCTCTATGTTGCCCAGGCTGGTCTTAAATACCTAGGCTCAGGCAATCCTGCCTCAGACTCCTGAGTAGCTGGGATTATAGACACCCGCCACTACAGCGCCCTGTTTGTAGGAAAACTTTTGAACCCAACGGGAGGCAAGTGAACACTTTGAGCTCCTTACCAGAGGCTACACCTGCCCGTGCGCCCACAGCCTGAGGAAGACTGACCCACCCCCAGGCGCCATCTACCTCTGCAAGGGGTCAGGGTTGAACCTCAAATGTGCAGCCTGTCAGCTCTCTGAAAGGGCCAGGCCTGGCTGGCCCTAACACTGGCCTCTTCCCCACAGCACCGTGTACCATCACACATACATAGGCAAGGTCCTCCTCAGTGTCATTACCACCAGTCCCCCTTCTTTGACAGCATTGCGACCCTGTGCCCAGGTTTCTGCCTGCCCCACCTGACAAGGACGAGCCTAGTGAGAATCCAAGCAGGCATCCAGGCAGCTAGGCCACCTCCTCTCCCATGTGGTATTGGGGAGGTATCGGGGGCCAAACCAGGCCCTGGCCCAGGCTGTGCCTTTTCTGCCTCACCTCCCTTCAACAGCAGAACAGAGCTCAGCCTCAGCTGGCTCCCAGGAAATACTAAACCAGTGAGGTGAACGAAGGAATAACCGATCCCCCACAACACACCGTGGGCAGGGCTGTGGGGTGGCCCCCACAGCAGAATTCAAAGGCTCCTCACCCAGGGGCATCTGCCCAATACCCCACCCCACCCCACCCTTCAGGACAGATAGGCCCACCCTGTGCCTTTCTTCAGACCTCTGCCCCAGGCTCACTCAGCCACACCCTGTCAGTTCCATTCAGCCAGCTGAGCTTCAGGTCACAGGGCAGGGTGGGATCAAGGTGGCTTCCTGGGGAGAGGGGAGGGACTTGGAACCTTTTACAGCCAGGGACAAAGTCCTCCCTGACTTAAACCCAGCAGCCTGTGCTGTAGCTGGTTCCCTGGTGTCCCAGCCTCAACACCCTACCCACAACCACCCCACAGACATGCTGGCATCCTGGGTGCTGCTGCTGCTGGGCCTGAGGCTACAGCTGTCCCTTGGTGTCATCCCAGGTAGTGACCCCCCCGCCCCCCCGGCACCCACAAACAGGCGCCCCAGGCTGACCTGGCCTCCTTTCTCTCTCTTTCAGCTGAGGAGGAGAACCCGGCCTTCTGGAACCTCAAGGCAGAAGAAGCACTGGATGCCGCCAGGAAGCTGCGGCCCATCCAAACAGCGGCCAAGAACCTCATTCTCTTCTTGGGTGATGGTGAGTGTGCAAGGCCTGTTTATCCCTGGCAGCCCTCACAACCCAGCACCCGAGGCCCCCAGAGAATACAGGCCAGCTCAGTGGCCCAGGCCTGACCTGGTTCTGCTACTTCAGGGATGGGAGTGCCCACGGTGACAGCCACTCGGATCCTAAAGGGGCAGATGAATGGAAACCTGGGGCCTGAGACACCGTTGGCCATGGACCACTTCCCATACCTGGCTCTGTCCAAGGTGAGGGCTTGGCCACCTCAGAGTCCTGCACACCAGAGGGGAGGAGATACAACCAGGGGGCAGGCAGGAGGGAAGGACCCAGGAGAGCTGGGGCCCAGTTAGGGGCCCGTAGGTCTGGGTGTCTGCCCCGGAGCAGAGCTGAGGGTGTTTCTGTTCCCAGACATATAACGTGGACAGACAAGTTCCAGACAGCGCAGGCACAGCCACGGCCTACTTGTGTGGGGTCAAGGCCAACTACCAGACCATTGGTGTGAGTGCAGCCGCCCGCTATAATGAGTGCAAAACAACACATGGCAACGAGGTCATGTCTGTGATGTACCGGGCCAAGAAAGCAGGTGGGCTGGGGCTCCCCTAGGGGTCAGGGCCAGGCTCCAGACCTTGATCACCCACCTAGAACTCTGCTACCCTCAGGGAAGTCGGTGGGAGTGGTGACCACAACGAGGGTGCAGCATGCCTCACCAGCCGGCACATACGCACACACTGTGAACCGCAACTGGTACTCGGACGCCAACATGCCCACCTCGGCACTCCAGGAAGGCTGCCAGGACATCGCCACACAGCTCATCTCCAACATGGACATTGATGTGCGACACCAAGGCCACAGGCTGGGGATGGGCAAAGCTGAGGGCCCCTCACTGGCCTGAGTCCCAGGCATCCAACAGCCCAAGCCTTGGCCTAGCAGCATCTGGGGGTGGAGGTGGGGGCTGTAGAAGGTGCAGCCCGGGACAGGCTGTGCCCACAGCCCTGGAGGAGGCCCAGGGGCTCCAAGGAGGGAACAGGGCCAGCAGGGCCCCAAAACTCCCCAACATAATCCTCTGGCCTCAGGTGATCCTGGGAGGGGGCCGCAAGTACATGTTTCCCAAGGGGACCCCAGATCCTGAGTACCCCAGTGATGCCAGCCAGAATGGCGTGCGGCTAGATGAGAAGAACCTGGTGCTGGAGTGGCTGTTGAAGCACCAGGTAATGGAGGCCTAGGGAGCAGGGGCCACACAGAACAGGCAGGGTTGTGGGTATCAAGGACATGGCTGAGGTCTGGCTCTGTTCTTCCAGGGTGCCCAATATGTGTGGAACAGCTCCGATCTCATTCAGGCATCCCGGGACCCATCTGTGACCCACCTCATGGGTAATCACACCCTTTCCTGCCCTGGCTGCCCTCCAAGCTTGTGTGCATGACATGTGTTCCATGATCTCCCACCACTCCCCAGCCTATCAGTCACTCCCAAGACCTCTTGTCTCACAGGACTCTTTGAGCCTGGAGACACAAAATATGAGACCCAACGGGACCCCACAGTGGACCCCTCCCTGATGGAGATGACAGAGGCAGCCCTGCGCCTACTGAGCAGAAACCCCCTCGGCTTCTACCTCTTCGTGGAAGGTGTCTGGGGCCTTGTGGAGCAAAGAAGGAGAGGGCTACTCAGAATGGGCCCAAGTGTCACCTCAGCCCTCTGGCCTTCCTGCAGGGGGCCGCATTGATCATGGTCATCACGATGGCAAGGCTTATCGCGCACTGACAGAGGCTGTCATGTTTGACTCTGCCATCGAAAAGGCAGTCCAGCTCACCAGTGAGCAGGACACGCTGATCCTGGTCACCGCCGACCACTCCCACGTCTTCTCTTTTGGTGGTTACACTCTGCGCGGGAGCTCTATCTTCGGTAGGCCTGGAAAGAGGGGCAAGTGCAGTTGTGAAACTTATGTGACAGAAATCTCTCTGGGCCTCAGTTTCCTCACCTGTCAAACGGCAGTCATGATAGCGCAAAGTGCCAGCACTTAGCACACGGGAGCTCACCTCTGTCTCTGCAGGCGTTGCCCCCAGCAAGGCCCAGGACAGCAAGGCCTACACGTCCATCCTGTACGGCAACGGACCCGGCTTCTCTGTCAATGCGAGTGGCCGGCCCGACGTCAGTGAGAGCGAGAGTGGTGAGTGTGGCCGCGTCAACTAGTCGGCAGCACGGGGCTAGAGGGAGGGGACGCCTGCCCTGTCCTGAACACCACTCTCCCACCAGGAAACCCCAACTACCGGCAGCAGGCGGCGGTGCCTTTGTCCTCTGAGACGCACGGCGGCGAGGACGTGGCGGTGTTTGCTCGCGGCCCGCAGGCGCACCTGGTGCACGGCGTGCAGGAGCAGAGCTTCCTCGCGCACGTCATGGCCTTCGCCGCCTGCCTAGAGCCCTACACCGCCTGTGACCTGGCGCCCCCTGGTGGCCACACCAACGCCGCGCACCACGGGCCGGCTGCAGGCCCGCTGTCCCTGCCACTGTTGGCCGGGACCTTGCTGCTGCTAGGGGAGGCTTTTGCGCCATGACTGCCCCGCCCGGAACCCATCCCCCAGCCCAAAGACCGAACCCCTTCTCGTGCCCAGCAGTGCTCTCACCTGGAGACCTCCATCCCCAGCCCCCACCCCGTGATGCCACCCTGGAGTGCCCACACAGATCTACCTCCTGACAGTCACGTCTCAGAGATAAACCAGCCTCAGACTGCACTGCACTTCCCTTCCTCCTCCACAATCCCTCCAGGGAGCAGGACCTGGGGAGTAGACCAGGACATCCATGCTCCTCCTGGGCTGCTGACTCCTCACCCCAACCTCTGAGGCTGGGGATTTTGAGAGGAGGAAATGAGGGAGGGTCACACCACCCGGTCTCTGCTCTCTGGAGGACCAGGAGGGACCATCCCAGACGAGTCCCCAGCAGGCACAGTGTGCTTCTCGCGGGGTCATTCTTTGCTGCGCTGAGGGGACCTGAGAACTTGAACACATGCACACCCCTGGGGAAGCTTAGCTTCCTGCCACCCTGCAACCCCCCCCTCCTTGCTGGCTAAGACGGCTGCTGTGGCCATGATCCCCAAGGGCCTTTGACACAGTCCTCCCCTGCCCCTCACTGGACTACTTCCACACCCCTGGAAGGGCTCAGCCGTACTGAAGAGGAGACTTGCTCCAAGTCACTCAGCTACTTGGGTGCTCTTCCCTCCACCCTCCTCTACATTCTAGGCTGGGAGATCCAAGGGGTGGCCTGGAAGCTGTGGGTGCTGAGTAGGGTGGAGCAGGCTATGCCCCCTCCCTGGCATCTGGGCACTGGGCATAGCTTTCTGAACAAAGACAACCCTCTGCCCTCCTAGGGCCTCCATTCTCCTGGGAGAGACAAAGCAATAATAAAACAAACTTTTTCAATGTAATGCCAGTAATACCTTCTAGAAATCAAAATCACGTGTGCATGGGCACAGAGTGTAAGTGCAGGGGTGGATAGTGCGCACCAGGAGGTTACAGAGGGACTGTTGAACATTTTAACAAGAGACCTGAACAAAGTGGGGCTTGAGCTGTGCAGAGCGGCAGTAGGAAGGCCCTGAGGCAGCAATCAGCCGGGGTGTGGGGGGGATCAGAGAGTAGGTGGCTGAAGAAGCTGAAGCCTGAGAGGTAAGGAGGGGTGGGGAGAGATGGGAGTGGGTTTGAAGTCTAGATGGAGGGTTGTGTGAATAGAGGTCTTGGAGGAGGGCTGTGACAGGCTCCCACTGGGAAATTAGCACTCTGGCTACTGATGAGATAGAGGTCTAGTCTTTGAGGAGGGTGCTGGGAACCCAGAAGGGAGGAGTAGACGCCATATATTTCTGACCTCCACCCAACAGCATTCTGGAGCACCCACCCCAGTACAGCTGTATTCAGTGAGTGTCCAACCTGCCCCGTAGAAAACACAAAATAATTACATAAAGTTGAAATCAACTGTTTATTTTGGCAAATTTTGCAGTATTATAAATTTATTTGTACATTTACAAAGGTACCAAAAAAGCATTTTACACTCTAGAAATAGTAACATGATTAAATATGGTTCCTTATTTACTAAAGTCTTGATTTAACAGTAAAACATCAATTTGAAGGTCTGGGTCTCAGGACAGTTTATTTCAATTCTGGGCTTTAGTGACTGTCACAAAAATATGGGAGCTGAATGGAAAAAAGTTGTGGTTAGCTAGGCTTACTAAATTATCATACTCATGTTTAAATTTCACCTACTAATTATGCAAAGATTTTTGTCAAAATCTAGCTAAAATATTTTTGTCTTCCCTGTTGCAGTTAGTTGGTATTATAAGCCAATGGGAAGTTGTTGCATGTTTCTTTTGTAAAGGGCTCAAAGCCCAAGGATCTCTGTATCTTATTTTATTTCATTTTATTATTATTTTTTTGAGACAATCTCACTCTGTCACTCTGGGTAGAGTGCCATGACATCATCATAGCTCACAGCAACCTCAAACTCTTTGGCTTGAGCAATCCTCTTGCCTCAGCCTCCAGATTAGCTGGGACTACAGGCACCTGCCACAATGCCCGGCTAGTTTTTCTATTTCTAGTAGAGCTGGGGTCTTGCTCTTGTTCAGGCTGGTCTCAAACTCCTGAGCTCAAGCAATCCACCCGCCTTGGCCTTCCAGAGTGCTAGGATCACAGGCGTGAGTCACTGGACCCAGCCGGATCTCTGTATTTTAAAACTCTGCAAGTTTGAAAAACAGATTACTCTGGAATTAGCAATGGTTGCCCTGCTGTGTGAATATAAATACTTTGTGGATATTCTAGAAATCCCTGAAGTGTGCCCTGTAAAAGGGTAAATTTTGCCAGGTACAGAGGTGTGTCACCTGGATTCCCAGTTACTAGGAGACTGAGGCAGGAAGCTCAATTAAGCCCAGGAGTTTCAGGTTGCAGTGCACTGTGATAAGAGCCACTGGTTTCCAGCCTGGACAACATATTGAGGCCCAGTCTCTAAAAAATAAAATAGAAGTATGAATTTTATGGTATGTAAATCATATCTTAATTTTCAAAAGCAGACTACTTACAGTGGCTCATGCCTGTAATTCTAGCACTCTGGGGGGCCGAAGTGGATGGATCACTTGAGCTCAGGAGTTTGTGACCAGCCTGAGCAAGTACAAGCCCCTGTCTCTACTAAAAATAGAAAAACTGAGGCCAGAGGATGGCTTGAGCCCAAGAGTTTGAGGCTGCTATGAGCTATGATGATGCCATAGCACTCTACCCAGGGTCACAATAAAACTGTCTCAAAAAAAAAAAAAAAAAAAAAAAAGAATAAGAAGAAGAAGAATGCTCTTTTTTTAGCATGAATTTTCATTCTAAGATATTACTTTCTCATTTTTCCTTAAAAGGACATCTTTATCTTGAATGGGCAGATGCAGAGAAAATGCACTTATTCTTTTCAAACTTTTTGTTTTTGTTTGAGACAGAGTCTTACTCTGTTGCCCAGTTAGAGTGCCATGGCATCAGCCAAACTTACAGCAACATTAAACTACCTGGCTCAATGATCCTCCTGGCTCAGCCTCCCGAGTACCTGGTACTGCAGGTACCTGTCACAGTGCCTGGCTATTTTCTCTATTTCTGGTAGAGATGGGAGTCTCACACTTACTCAGGCTGATCTTGAACTCCTGAGCTGGAGCAATCCTCTAGCCTCAGCCTCCCAGAGTGTTAGGCCACCACACCAGGCCCCTTTCAAGGTTTTTACTCAGTGCCTATGACTGATAGCTCTTGTCACTGCAAGAAATAACAGCATATCAATCTTTAAGAAGAAGGGAGGGGCTTGGCACCCATAGCACACTGGTTATATTGCCAGCCAAATACACCAAAGTTGGCAGGTTCAAATCTGGCCTGGGACAGCTAACCAACAATGACAACTGCGACAAAAAATAGCTGGGCATTGTGGTGGGCACCTATAGTCCCAGCTGCTTGGGAGGCTGAGTCAAGAATATCACTTAAGCCCAAGAGTTTGAGGTTGCTGGCTCGGCACCTATAGCTCAACCGGCTAAGGTGCCAGCCACGTACACCTAAGGTGGCGGGTTCGAATCCCCAGCCCGGACCCGCCAAACAATGACGGCTGCAACCAAAAAAATAGCCGGGCGTTGTGGAGGGTGCCTGTGGTCCCAGCTACTTGGGAGGCGGAGGCAAGAGACTCGCTTGAGCCCAGGAGTTGGAGGTTGCTGTGAGCTGTAATGCCACTGCACTCTACCCAGGGGGACAGCTTGAGGCTCTGTCTCAAAAAAAAAAAGAGTTTGAGGTTGCTGTGAGCTGTGATGCCACAGCTCAAAAAAGAAAAAAAAGAAGAAGGAGAGAAAATTAGGAGGAAGAAAACAAGAATTCAGGACAATTCTTTCTGTACTTTTTTCTATTTCTTTTTTGAGACAGTCTCACTATGTCACCCTTGGTAGAGTGCTATGGCATCACAGCTCACAGCAACCTCAAACTCTTTGGCTTAAGCAATTTTCTTGCCTCAGCTTCCCATGTAGCTATGCCTACAGGCACCTGCCACAACACCTGGCTATTTTTTTTTTTTTTAGATTTTGGCCAGGACTGGGTTTGAACTCACCATCTCTGGCATATGGGGCCAGCACCTTACTCCTTTGAGCCACAGGCACTGCCCACACCTGGCTATTTTTTTTTTGTTGTTGTTGTAGTGTCATTGTTGTTTAGCTGGCCTGGGCCAGGTTAGAACCCGCCAGCCTTGGTGTATGTGGCTGGTACTATAACCGCTGTGCTACGGGTGCCAAGCCTCTTTCCCATACTTTGCCATAAAGAGGATGCACTCTTTGTGGTTGGGAAGTTTTCAGGTCGCACCAAAGGTCATTATCAAGTATCATAAAGCTCCTAGTCTAATACAACAATGTTGGTCTTATAAAATTAACCCTACTGATGCCCCCTGCTGCATTTTATGTGTGGGTTTCTACTTTTTTCCTGCAATGATTGGACTATACATGAACTGATGAGTGAGTTTTGCAGGTGATGCTACCTGGGCACCCAATCTTTACCTAGAATCCTTTCATAAAAAAATCCTTTCTGGGCTCGGTGCCTGTAGCTCAGTGGCTATGCCACCAGCCATGTACACCAGAGCTGGCGGGTTCCAATCCAGCCCGGGCCCTATACAACAATGACAACTACAACCAAGAAATAGCTGGTGTTGTGGTGGGGCACCTATAGTCCCAGCTACATGGGAGACTGAGGCAAGAGAATCACTTCTGTAAGCCATGATGCCACAGCACTCTACCCAGGGTGACATAGTGAGACTGTCTCAAAAAAAAAAAATCTTTCCGAGTAGCTGTCCCATCAGTGGCTTCATATTTCCACAGTTTCCCCCATATGACATTGTTTTTATTAAACAAGGCATTTAATGTTGGTGATATATCTTCCCTGCTGTATCTTTCCTTTAATAGCTCACACATACGAAAAATAGTTTTTGTATCTCATTATTGGAACAGAATCCAGCAAATAACTTAAGTTGAGACGTGTTAGGAACATCTGTGCTTTCAGCCCACTGTACAGCAAACCTCCCACACTGGGTAATTTGCTCTAACACGCGTTTCTTCCCATCAGTGCGGTGTTTCTCTACGTCTTCCAACAGTGTTTGCTGACAGAGAAATGCCTTTCAGTTTGTCGACAGATCATTCACTGTTCATTGTTTCTGCCATTTGTACTGCAGCAAAGAGTAAATGTCTGCCTGGTGGTAGGTAGTTTTTTTTGTCTTAATATTTATCATCGCTTGGGGAAATATCAAAATGTACTGGGTTGAACGGCACATAACTTTAAACATCACTGGGAAAAAATTGCAGGGGGTTCTCTTTTGTGAAAGCTTAGTTTTGTAAATGGGCTTGCTAGCCAGGTGGATTTCATGCTGCTGTTGACTAATACCTCAAGGGACAAGTCACCCAGGGCAGCTTCCCCAGTGAGACAGGGCAGGGCTACCTCAAAGGGATTTTTGTTCTGCTTATTTTTATAATAACTAAGGCTAACTTCTAGTCAGATCTGCACCTCTGGGCATGTGAGCTCTCTGCAGGAGTCATAAGGAATTCTCAGCACTGCCACATCTGCTGTTGTTCACCTGCTCTGATTATTGGTGTTACCTGCAGTTTCTTTACAGGAATCTTCTATAAGATTCCATTTGACCATTTTGGAGGATGAGTTTGGTTAAAACTAGATCATATATTGGCTCGGCGCCTATAGCTCAACCGGCTAAGGTGCCAGCCACATACACTTAAGGTGGCGGGTTTGAATCCCCAGCCGGGACCCGCCAAACAACAATGACGGCTGCAACCAAAAAATAGCCGGGCGTTGTGGCGGGCACCTGTGGTCCCAGCTACTTGGGAGGCGGAGGCAAGAG